>MJUU01043779.1:36734-69851 GCA_002080025.1 Modiolus philippinarum | reverse complement strand
GGAAAATGTCAAAGTCGGTAGTCAAATCTGGGAAGACGTGAATCTAGCTGAAAATGTCCACTTTTATTTGGGATACTGACACGTCATATCTTTCAATGATGTTATGGTGACAGCCATAGAATTTCTTGAGGGCTGAAATTAATATAGGTTGAACAAATCCCTGACTTAGCAGCTTTTGGGACAGTGTTTTTGCTCTGTTAAAAAATCACTGTACAAACTACACGCTCGACAGTAACGAAATTGTTTTTGATTTTTTTTTCTGAATATGATTATACCCAACTGACCCCATAACACATACTGATATTTCATATTTTAGAATAAAACAGATATGTGCCCATACTTCAAAGATTTCATAAGTAAATACAACAACGTCTCCGCTATGTAGTGTACAATTATAACGCCTGTTTGCTAAGTAGGCAAAACATTTTGAGAAAATTACATTGAATAAATGGCTTCAATGTCAAACTCTTCCTTTGAACACTTTAATCTTTCAGTTTTAATTCATATTCAATGTGTTAACAACAACACAGTACTACAATTACCAGTTATTTTATACCTTGGTTAAATTTGTTGTCTGTGAAGTTACGTAATAATGGCACTACTAATCATTCGAACCGACTCAAGATCCCATTACATAACTCGGTACATATAAACAAAATATGACATAAAAAGTAATAACATTATTACTTAAATCAATTTCTGTAATATAATTTTCTTTGAATATAATTAAGAAATGTGCCTAATTTTATTTGTACCTGACATAACACAAATTAATTGATGAGTACTACATTTCAACGTTTGAATGCAAATATGATTGACAGTTTTGTGCTGCAATAATATTTTGCAAGGAAATAATCTCTTAATTATAGAATAAAATATAAATGCTCGAAGAAAATACCAGAAAAAATTCCTTGCTGGATAATGCTAAATGTATGGGATTGTTTGTTTGTTTTTTTCACAGAATGCGTATCCGTCGACCCTATTTAAGTTCTGGATCAGTGAAAATTTTACTTGGTGCTATTGGAACTTTTTGCCAAAGACAAAAAAGTCAAAGTATAAGTTGTTCGTCAGAATATGACATTCTTGAAAGTAAAAGCAACATAATGAAGTATTTTGTTCTTTGCGAGAGTTGTGCAAGTATTCTTAGTATTTTTCCACTAGATTTTGTTTGTTGTTCATGTTTTTGTCTTTAAAAGTAGAACAATTATTTTTTCTATGAAGAGGAAAGCTTAAAATAAACACTTCATGAATTCTATGGACGTAATCCCGAGTTGGTTGGCCGGTATAACGTAACAGTCTCTCAACTTGCGACTGCTTTACATTTGAAAAAATGGAGCATTTAGTGGTTTGTCTTAACCATAGGACAAGACTTATTCCTGGCTACAATTGAACTTTGGACATAAAATTTCTCTTATAACGGGTGTTATATGAATAACAGTAGACGCTTACCCTGCTGGCGCACCCGGTTTCATACCTTGAGGAGTTCATCATCATGTTAACATGTCTATCTGTTTTCTTATACTTGTGTGTGTTGGATTGTTAAATATCGGTATACTACGCTTCCCTTTTCCTTTTATATGAACATGTAGATCATACGATTATGTAACCTTCAATATCATTATTTTCCAGGCTGTTGAAAATGTTGCACGTCGAATGTCAACTCCTGATTTTTCCATCGATAGAATCGAGCAGGACTTAGAGGAGGAGCTTCAAAGAGAATCCAAGCAGCCTGAAAAGCTAGGAGATATGTAAGAAATGTTGATACTTTTGACAACCCTTAAATAATGCATGTTAGTTTGTGTATGATTTGCTTTGAAGCAATTGTATCTATATATACAAATAAGTTCATCTACAAATCTACACTTGATAATACATTCGCCATCATCAGTTTTGAATGTCACCTTCACTACTTTTGTTTTTAGATCATCATTTTGTGAGTGCATAGCTCGTAAGTCTTCCGTCAACATTAACATATCATTCATATCTGTTTCCCTTTAAAGGATTATAGAGAAAACTGTATGATGAAGAAATTCAAGCGTCGGTCTCTTTTTAACATCCTTGCCTGGTATACTACGATTTACCATCGAAGAATACATGCATACGATGTATGTTCCAACACATCAAACATGATATCAAAACTGCCAGATCAAATGGAACCATACTAATGTCAAATGTACTTTCACTCCATATTTTTTGCATTTTTTCTGATATTAGGCACCTGACAGTGCCACTAATTTTTTTTTCCGACTGGCTGGTTCCTATCAATGCTGGTTGAGGACAGGAAACAAATTTAACACAGACCTTTTGAAATTCTACGCTATGATCTTCTCCATTGAAAATAACAGGTGTTTTTTTTAAACCGACATGGTTGTTGTGTTTCTATTTAAAAATCTTTGTTCGGCATGTGCAAGTTCAATCTATTCGACCATATGCTTGGAGAATAATGTGGATCCTATGAAAAAGTTTTGAAGGTCATCTGTATATATGTATTTGGTATCTAGCGATAAAAATGGTCTTTACGTTACTATCTCTATCAAATCTGGAATGTAATATGGATGAAACATTATTTATTTTTACAAAAACCGTTCAAAAAGCCTTTAAGACCAATTGTAACCAATCTTGGTGTTAGTGGGTTGTAGAGTACCCTCTTCAAAAATATTTTCTGTGCCTATAAACATTTAACTAAATCACAAATGGATATCAATAAAAAAAAATGAATCGTGTTATAAATTGGGGTAATAAAAAATTACCGAACAGAATTTGCAAGATCCAAGGCTCAAGAAGCAAAAGACAAAGCAGGTTGAAAACAACCGGACAATTGTCGACGGAAATAGTTCTGACTTAGTACAGACATTTCAAAGGAAATGATGGGTTTATCGGTTTTATGGTTCAAGCGAAAAAATTTCTAAGGTGGCTCATTGCTAAAAATTTTGAAATATTGTTATAACTCGACGTCAGATAAGGTTTTTGTTACAAACATTGTTTTTGATAGATTTCCTAAACTTATGGATTCAAAGATTCTATCATATTGCCACCTTTCTTCTTACAAGAGTACTTGAAAGTTGTTGTTTATATTTAGGCTTATACATTTCTTTCCTTATTCGTAGATTACGAAGTTCGGGAGAAAAATTACTACACAGCAAAAAGGTTTTATTCCTGATCGTCTTACTCAATATCATAGATTGTGGATTAGTATTAGGGGAGTTAATCCTAGACATACACTTCATAAAAGGTCTGTATTCCAATATGGGGTTAGTATATTTACTTTGTTTCATTGTACCATTTTAACAAAGTTCACATTTATATGCCATATGTCTTATTACTTTATGATGAATATCTATCTAATACCAAGTTATTGGTATGAAACAAATTCCTAATTTAATTCATGGGGTATTATACAGAAAATTAGTTATTAAGGAAAATATCATCTTGGATCGATGACAGAAAATCGCAAGTGTAGTTGTACAATATTTAATGCTAGAAAAACTGTAAACACCTTAAATAAGCTATATATAATAAGGTGCATTTCGACTGCTAATGTCTCCTCAGTACCAAACAGAACGTCATTAAGAACTCATAGAGATCAAGTTACCAGGCTTATTACCAGTAATTCCAAAATTAACCAAGGACTGAATTTTCTACGATAGTTACTTTGGATATTATGTTACCGGATATTGTGTGAAAATAGATATTGACAAAATTATTATTAATTGGACTTAACAATTATATTGACAAACTCTCCATAAATAATTAACAAAACTACTTTAGAACAAATTGTAGATTTTTGTGATTTAAATTAAATGTGACACTACCGCAATGGAGGGGAGGATCGGCGCGCCCTAAGCCGATTAATTACACCAATTCTTTTGAAATGCAAAATCCAGGTCGGGACCATTGCGGTCGACAATTTTCTATTTGTTTCCACCTGCTTTGTCTTTTTTGCCTCAATGATTTTTGCACTTGACTATTCTATTCGGTAATTTTGTTATATCCTCCATTTTCTGTATTTATTTATTTATTTTATCAATACAATAATAAAAAATAAAAAATAAAAAAAAATGACAAGTAAACTATAAAAACCCATCAAAACAGATAAGAATTTCGAAAATATCAAATTTAAAAAATCTATAATAGGAATAGAACGTTTTAAACCTTTAATGCCAGTTATAAGGTTCACGACCCCCTTTTCAGGTCAGTGTTAAGCCTATGAAAATGTTCTGTAAATTCCCTACTTCTATTGCTTCTTCGTTCATCATCAAACTTCGTTTGTAAATAACTGTTTTGTGATGATATGAATAATGCACTCAATCTTTTGCTGGACAATATTTTTGTTCGTTTTGGCAACACTATTTATCAACAGGTCATAGGTATACCCATGGGAACAAATTGTGCACCTGTAATTGCAGATCTTTTTCTTTTCTGTTACAAACGAGACTTCATGAAAAAACTTCAAAACGGAACCATACAAAACAGTGATAAAATTATTTCTTTTTCAATGATAAAAACAGGTATATTGACGATGTCCTTACTATTGATAATTTCCAGTTTTTTTATGCCCCCGCCGTTAGGCGGTCGGGGGAATTAAGGTTTACCCTGATCCGTACGTCCGTCCGTACGGACGTCCGTACGTCCATCTTTTTGGTTTCCGGATGATAACTTGAGTATCCTGCATCGGATCAAAACCAAACTTGGTCACATGCTTGCTTATCACCCAACACAGAACCCAACAATTCTCGATTTGTTAACCCCAAGGTCAAGGTCACAGTTGCTAAAAATAGACTAAAATTTCAATAAAATTTCGGTTCCGGATGATAACTTGAGTATACTACATTGGATCAAAACCAAACTTGGTCACATTCTTACTTATCACCGAAGACAGAACCCTATCGATTTACGGGTTGGTACACCCAAGGTGCAGGTCACAGATGCTAAAAATAGACTAAACTTTCAATAAAATTTTGGTTTCCGGATGATAACTTGAGTATACTACATCATATCAAAACCAAACTTGGTCACATGCTTGCTTTTTACCCAAAACAGGAGCCTATCGATTTCCAGGATGGTTCCCCCCAAGTTTAAGGTAAAAGTTGCTAAAAATAGACTAAAATTTCAATAAAATTTAGGTTTCCGGATGATAACTTGAGTATACTACATCGGATCAAAACCAAACTCGGTCACATGCTTACTTATCATCCAAGACAGAACCCTATTGATTTAAGGGTTGGTACCCCCAAGGTCAAGGTCACAGTTGCTAAAAATAGACTAAAATTTCAATAAAATTTTGGTTTCAGGATGATAACTTGAGTATACTACATCGGATCAAAACCAAACTTGGTCACATGCTTGCTTATTACCCAAGACAGAACCCTATCGATTTACGGGATGGTACCACCAAGGTCAAGGTCACAGTTACTAAAAATAGACTAAAATTTCAATAAAATTTTGGTTTCCGGAGGATAACTATAGTATACTACATAGGATCAAAACCAAACTTCGTCACATGCTTACTTATCACCGAAGGCAGAACCCTATCGATTTACGGGTTTGTACCCCAAAGGTCAAGGTCACAGTTGCTAAGAATAGACTAAAATTTCAATAAAATTTTGGTTTCCGGATGATAACTTGAGTATCCTGCAACTGATCAAAACCAAACTTGATCACTTGCTTACTTATTACAAAAGACATAATCCCATACATTTTAGGGTTGATACCCCCAAGGTCAAGGTCACAGTTGCTAAAAATAGATTAGTATTACATATAAGACTGTTTCGCAGATTTTTTGTTGGAACTACACATTATATCAAAACCAAACCAGTTCCAGTGACTATTTATCACTTGAGAAAGATACTTTTTTATAATTATTTGATATATATATATATATATATATATATATATATATATATATTGTACATAGTTATGCCTTTAATAATTTAAGGGTTTTGGTTGCAAAGGGGCGGGGGCATCCGTGTCCCATGGACACATTCTTCCATTTTTAATATTATGTAGACATTATTTACCCACAACAACTGGAATTAAAAAAGGTTAACAATCATTCCAAATACTACCCTTTTCTGGATCTTACTAACATTATTGACTCTGGTAAAAAAAAATAAATAAATGATAAACAGGATGACTTTTATTTCACAATTACTTACTTCCCTTTTCCTGACGGCGACATTCCTCCAGCTCCGTCCTACGGAGTGTTTATTTCTCAACTGGAACGCTTCGCACGAGTTTGTTCTGCTTTTGACGATTTTGATGAACATAAAGTTACTATCACAGCCAAACTTTTACAACAGGTTTACAGATTTCATAAGGTTGTCGAATACATAATAGATATGAACATATGATATCTAAATATGGAATTACTCGTACTCAGCTTATTACTAAGGACGTTTCTAATCCTCCTTTTACGGAAATATTGTTAAAAATGCCAGAAATTGATTAAAAGTCAAGAAAAGCTGGAAAGTAACTTACATTGTGTACGTAATAGGGGATATCGACAAGATCTGCTTGCATCCGAAAAATTAGCTTTGAGACCTAGTGACCTGAAAATTTTGCACACATAATGGCCTCTCACTGATACTGCTGATGTTTACTGAAATTTATGATGATTTTTGACCAAACTCTCCAGGAAGTTTTGAGTTTGATTTTTCTTCCGTAATGCGACAATGTTCTACCAGCAGACTGGGCTCCTTGAGCTGGCCGGCAGTTTAGCGGCGAGCACCCCTTGACCCATCTTTCAAAATAACGTATTGTTTTTTTCTCTCCTTTCAAGATTGTGGTCATGGAGTTAACAGTCTACCTGTATTTTGGTTTTATTCGTATGTTTTTATACTATTGGGATACGGGACAGATAAAGGGAAGGTTTTGGATACCCAGAAACCGGTTTAACCCTACCGCTGGCTTACATCAGTGCCGGTACCAAGTCCGGCTGTCCCTAGTTCCTATCGTTGTCTACGTTTGTCTTTTGTCTTATTCGTGTGTTTCCTGTGTAGTTCCCTTGCAGATTGTGGCATGAAATTATAATTTTCAGCCATTGTATGTGTTTCCTGTTATCCATTATTTTACATCACCTAGCATTTCTTTGAAGAAACATAAACAAATAAGTCAGATATAAATGAAAAACAATGTAAAGTAAAAATGATTTGAACATACCCGATCTATGTACTAAAAAGAAATAATGATAACAGTAAACAACACAATGGCCGAAAATAATAACCCTAGACCACTTTCGCAAAAGAACTGCACCAATAAAACACACATCAAAGATACAAGACAAAAGTCAATAACGATAGGAACTTGGATTTCTGAACTTGGCACTTGCAAAAGCTAGCGTTATGGTTAAACCTCTTTCTCTGTACCATTTACCTATAGTTAAATATAAATTAAACCCAACATAGGTAGACTACTAACTCTTGGACCAATATCTGTAAAGAAAAAAAAGAGACAAAAGATGTTTCAAAGAGTATTCGCCGCTTAATTGCTATTATCAAATTCACTACTCTTGTTTATTTGAATTAGTATTGTCGAAGCTTCCAGCTAGCTTTTGTTGCATATCTGTCTTGCATTTGTCAGTTCATGTCTGCTGTTGTTTGATTTTGCATTACCCGTCTTTTTAACAGTATTCCTTCTGATTTATAGACACGTGTTGTCTTAACTTTGCATGGGTTTTTATATGCTTTAGTGTACTTAATATTTTCGATCTCCTTTGTTTAACTGAAATTTGTGTCGTTCTACAATTTAGTTTAAATCTTCCTTAAGTTCACTTTTAAGGTTACTGTTTATGTGCCATTGTTTTCCATCTCTTCATTTTTGATACTGAAAGAGTTTATGAAGCTTAAGTTTACGATCTTTGCTGATATATATGAAACAGCATCGGTCGTCTATTTGAATTTGTTTCTTTAAAATTTCACACCCTTACATCTTGTTTATGCCAATAGTTTATGTTGACTCTGATACGCCCATATCATTATATGATGTTCGGAAATTATCTTTTTTTTATTCCCTGGGCCCTGCTAGAAGTGCTTCAATATTCAGATAGAGTTTTTCCTACCATGGAAATATGGTTTTGCACCCGCTTATATCAAGCGGTTCAATGAGGAAATATTTTCTTCATATGACCGATAATTTTCGTTATTTTTGAAAATGTTATGTTGGCTGACGATCAGATAAGCTATATTTTACAATTTTGAAATGAAATCATATGATGAAACAAATTTCATTATAATGTTTTTGACTTCTACTAGTGTCACAAACACATTTCTGTTATTCTTTGAAATCAAGCCCTAGATATCTCGGTGAAGTTCAAGACAAAGGAGTTTAAATAAAGTTGTGCACTGTATGAGACTTGCTCATTGATAGAATTCCTTAACATTGGAAAATATTAATACATTTCTAAGTAGTAGTGTATCTTCAGAGGTCGTTCGTCTAGAAATACGATATCAACACAAATTGATTTTTTTTCTATAGAACCTCATTTCGCCCCCGCCTGGTCAATACCTTCTAAACGACTTTACAGCTTTACCTTGTACAGACGAATTTAAATCATAGGAATTAACAATAACAGATCTTCAGTGGCAGCATCATTGTTATAATTATTAGATATTTTTGTATACAATTCCTTGAATTTGTTTTTGTTATGCAAGGAATATTGAATATAGACTGAAACAAAATTATGTATTGCATAGTTTTCAAAAGGTTTATGTTTGGCCATGACGGGTTGAAAATACTATTGACATTTGCCGTATTAGATTTTTTTCTTTATTTCTTTCCTTTTTTTTTTTCTTTTTTTTTCCTTTTTTTTTTTTTTTTTTTCTTTTTTTTTTTTAATTTATTTTGTTCAAAATGTTTGATTCTTATCTGCTCTCAAGACATACGTAAAACGGAAAAATACTGTTGTCTTTGGATTATTACTATTCAGAAATGTTTTGGATTATTACTATTCAGAAATGTTTGTAGTATGTTTCAACCAAGGGTGACGGATAAGAAAAAAATTCAAACAACAGAAAGATAAGCCCTGCTCTTCTCTTATTTAAGCATAACCCTTTTGAATGGTGGTCCTAAAGTCGATATATATTTTAAGTATAGATTTTATCAATTTGAAAAGAATTTAGCAGTAGTTTGAATATCAGATTGTCAATTATATATCTATTCCCATCTGGATATACATTTGATTGATTTCTTATTATTCCTTAGAGATTCTTACTTGTGTTATATTTACGTTAGATAGAAAGATTAATTAGATCTCTGCGACCCTATCCAGGAGTGTTCCAAGCTGCTCTACGAATAAATGAAATTACTTCAGAAAATTGGTTAAATTGTCTTATTAATATCAAATATTGTATTATAAATCGGATTGCATTTCAAAGGATGGATCATTATTCTATCCTTTTTTGTTCCCTAATCAATTAATTTTGTCTTTTGTTATGTCAGTCATGTTAACCGACGTTTTGAAATGTCTTCTGTTTGTTATTATATCAAATATATAGGTTAAACGCGTAATAATATAAATTTTCTAATATCTAGCATTTAACTGAGTCAAGGTTTTGTCTTTTTGTTCTAAATCTTAGATAATGTATTGCAAAATGCTTGCCACTTATCCTTTATGGCTTGGTATTTATGTATTCATGTGCATGCATTTATAGATGTTTTTATAATTATAACATAATATCATTTATTTAAAAAAAAAATTAAATACATGTAATCTGTAGAGGAACGCCAAGTCTGAGGACAGGGTATTATTGTACATTAATATATTATTTCCCTAAGAGAGCAGACAAAAGTAAGCATGCAATAAATTTCCATATTGTAATTTCATGACGTCATTGACAGAAAAAATTACCTTTTGAGCAGGGATTTTTAGCTTTGCTATACACTAATAGGGTAATTGCATGAATATTGGGAAATATTATCTCTCGTACAATATTTATTGCGCTCCCAAGCTCTTGCAATATATAATTCTACTCAAGATAATATTCCAAAATATTCATGCAATAAACCTATAATATGAAGACTATGAACTTGATGCACTGAATATTGCCTGTATGATCATTCGTATCGCAGTAAGTAGACTTGAATTTAGTATCAGTAATATTTCAAAGAAAATTACTTATTCATTTATAACTATACATGATATTAAAGTTTAAAAGTCACAATTCTCATCGAATCTACACTCCAGTCAAGTAATGCTGTTCCTTCCTTTTCCATACTCATGTTTGCCTTTCCCTACGAGTCAATACTCAAATCTTTCTTCTCATGAGACAACATTTTAATTACACCTCCATTGATCATAATTCAAGTCATTTTTTCTTAGTGCTGCACTTTTGTGAAGTTGTGTCCCCTAGTTATGAGACCAGTAGTGGCAACGTTCCACGAAAAATTCTACATTCTGTATTTTCTATATTATCTCTCTGGTTATTTTATTCTTGTCTAGTTGTGTCGACATGTGACTTACGTGCCGGACTTTTTGATCGACAATATATTTGTCGAGTTTATTGGATTGATAATCGGTATTCCAATGGGAACTGATTGATTGTACTCCCCTACTGGCCATTCAGTGAATGAGACCGAATTTATACAAAAGTGATGATGTTTTTTTTCATCAGTAATTCATATTTCAATGAGTATAACCCAGTCAACTGGAGACCAAACACACTATGGAAACTGAAAAGTACGCTTAAAATGTATATCTGTTTCTCTAAATGTTCAGAGATTAGAATTATAATATCATTTAAGGAAGATGTTTCTAATATGTGCGATTCAATAGAAATGATATTATTGTCATTGCAGATATGGTGTTTGATTCAAGACAGTTAATTAAGAAGTTTATGTTGGTACTTCGGACATTATTTCCTCCTATATTTGGAATTATAGATACTTTGAATGTGAAATCATATTTCAATACAGTTATTGAAACAATATATCAACCTCCCACCAGGACTAATTTTACAATATTACATAATGATACGAGAGAAACATTTGTCTTTACACAAGATGATATGCCTACATATTTAGACCCCACAGTTATTACTATAGAAGAGGACATCTCACATGCTTTTCATAAAGCTAGCATTGCAATTTTAGGATTTTTAGTATTATTGGTAAGTAATCAAGGTACTACATCAGGTTTATCAGAATACTTATACATGTTAAACAGAAGAAATGCAACACTTGTTTAATGTTGTTTAGCTCCTTAAGTGTTTTAGCCAAATCGGCCCCTTTTATGTATATTTCAAATTTTAAATAATGTCGAGAACAAGGCAGTTGATTTTTGTCCCAAAATTTCTCATTTTTAAGTCAAATCAACAGTTTTTATCGATTGTGTAAGAAACCAAAAGTCAAAGAATCGGTTTCTCAGAATGGACTTGTTTGCAAGTTGCAGTGTCTACAATTACAAAAACAGTAANACCACAACTCAGTAATCATACATAAATATTTGAGAAATGTTACTGTTTACTGAAAAGTCATACCCATAGAACATTTGAATGGGAAAATTCTGTGAGTTCAACTAAATTTATTTTTCAGGCCAAATTAGGCCCTTAACGCCCCTACTCCTTTCATTATTTTTAATCATTTTTTTTAATTTTTTTTTGGTAAAAAGGATTTTTGTTGGCAAAATGAAATTGAGAATTCTCAAATATTTCATTTTCAGAATTTTGCCAATGTGATATCTAAAAAAGCGTGTAAAAATTCAAAATGTTCCAACAAATTTTTGAGAGATATTAAGGGACAATTCAAAATTAAAGGAATACACGTTAGTGGTGCGTTTCTTCTGTTGTTGATATAAACAAGATTAAACCACAGAGGTCATAATACAACTCTTGTGTAAATGTTGTGAAGTGTGTCTTTTGTCATAGATACTTTAAAAACAGGGGTTTGCATTCAATTAAGGTGATATCATCTTGGTATGAAACCTAGATATGTGCATATATTAATAGTTTTAACAAATAGCAAACTATATCTGACGGTTGTTGTTTTTTCGGACAGTTGACAATTAAAAGGGGTTTCTGTCGTCTTTCCCGCTGGTTGACTACATACTTCAGTACTTACTTTGAGTTATCACGTCTGTATTTTCTTCAATCTAAAGTTTCTATTTAAGAAGATGTAATAGAAGTCAAAAGAAACGATGATTTATTGCAGCATTGATTATTGAATTTGTTTCAGTAAGATTAGAAATATTGAACGGAATCTGGTCTTGCTTTCAGTATATTTGATAAGTAAACAAGATTATGTCCTAAAAAATCATCTGGATAAAAAAAAATATATTATTTTGTAATTTTATATAACCAGATTTAAAGATTGTTCAAATATTTTTTTTGTCATTGACATTTATCCGACTTATTATTTTTTTTTTACTTAAATTAGTCTACTTGAATTTTCATCCTACTCATTATAATATTTTGTTAATTATAAGAAAAATCACAAAAATCGGAACATAAAATTATAAAGAAAGGATAAAAGTCTGAATAGCTCCATGTTATGCATTTTATTCGCAAGAAAAGGTAATCGTAAAGGAGAAGGTTCAGTAAAACCCGTTTCTGGCCCTAAAAAAATGGGTAATTTTCAAATATTAATGCCAGATATTCTAAATCATCATATGAACAGTGCAGTTGTTGCTTTATAAAAATCCAGGCATATTTTTGCATTTAAGTGCATATGTTCTAATTGCTGACGTCATAAACGTGGGCTGAATTCCAAAAATATTGAAAATGTCACTATTTTGGGTGAAATTTTATGCAGTTTTCATTAAAATTAGTAATGACCACACTCATGTTCATTACAGTAATTACATATATGATATAACTAACACGTTAACATACTTAAAAGATTTGGTTGAACACGCATGTGGCCTCTACTATCAGAGTCAAAAACCGGGTAAAATAATGCAATTTTTAACAAATTTGTTGCAGTTCCGTATTCAGACTAAGTTGTAGCCACTGCAGCATCTTGTTAAGAATATGTTTTCACGAAAAAATCGACTGAATCAGCTGAATATGACATTAAACGTTGTAAAAAGAGTGCTACATCTCCACTCAGCTGAATATGACATTAAACGTTGTAAAAAGAGTGCTACATCTCCACTAATGTGTTCTTAATTTTTGGACCAAAAACCTGCCATACCGAACCCACTCCTTTAAAGACAACACTTATGTACATCAAAATGTATTTTTGGAAATAGTCACAGGGCATTACATGATACCCCCTTCACTTTGGTGCGAGATTTTCAAAAGTAATACATCTAGAAACCTTCATTCTCTGAACCCAATGAAGTCATTGGCTTCAGTTCAGAAACAAGTAAGTAACCAAATTTTGTTTAAAAGGTTAAAAATGAGACCTTAAAATAAGTTTTCAAGGGGATTAACTTAAGGACCGTAGCTGATATATTTGTCCAGTTTGGACGACTTGTTTTTCAACAGACTATCGGAATTCTAATGTACGCAAACTGTGCACCTCTTTTAGCCGATCTGTCTCTCCACTATTATAAAGCTGAATTCAACGAAGGGCTTCTTCACAATAAAAGATAAAAACTAGCAAAATCATTCAATTTTAGCTTCCGTTATATAGTTGATATTTAGTCACTAAACAACTCTAGCTTTGGGGATTTTCTTCATCTGATCTATCCAACAGAGCTAGAAATTACGGATACTACAGACACTTTCACATCGGCCTTATTTCTTGGCCTTTATCTTGAAATTGACAACAGAGGTAGACTTCAAACTAAGCTGTATGACAAACGGCATAACTTCACTTTTCCAATAAACAATTTTTCACTTTTCTTTACAGCATTATTCCAATAGAGCCGGCATATGTAGTTAACATCTTCAAGCTCATTCGCTACTCAAGGGTCTGTGGTCGATACAGTGACTTCCTTGATAGAGCCCGGTTGCTCACAAATAGGCTACTTGAAAACAAGGGTATATTGTTCATAACTTGGAGTCATCACTCCAGAAGTTTTGCGGTGGACATCACCATGTTGTGGACAAATGCTATCTGTTTCCCAGATGACAACAGATCATTTGTCGTTGTTTCCTCTACCGAATGTGACCTTGCTAATGTTTATCATGTTAAACGCGACGGGTGTCTTACAAGAAGCAGGATGTGCTTACTCTACCGGTGCACCTGATCTCACCCAGGGTTTTTTATTGGGTCCGTGCTGTTCATCTTTGTGTTTCTTCCTTTTTCTGTGCTGTACTCATAGTGTGTCTTTGTTTTTATGGTTTTCCGAGCTTGCCGTCGTCCTTGGATTTTCGTTTAAGATTCACGGTTCGGTTCTCACTCTGAACCTTTATCAAACTTTTCCAAATTTTGTAGTGAACGATTCTTGCACTGAATTTGAAAACGTTTTGAATTGGGTTCACTGGCTACTGGTCGGAACCAAAAATTATGCAAAATATCAGATTCAAGGGAAATAACACTTTAATGAAATGAAGCTCTGAACCCTAATGTTCAACTCGTCCCTAGTTTTATCGTAAGCAAATAACTTAATAAGTTTGAGGGTATATTGTATCGTTCTGAAGTTATAACTAAGTTGGAAACTTATGGGGGACCAACAGCTAGCCAAAGGAACGCACACACGCAAGCGCGCTCGTCGCAGGGTATAGCATTATATTGGGGCGCTTTTTTAAAGCGGTATATAGAATAAGTAATGCAACTGCAATATTCTAGAAACTCCAGTAAAACTTCATGAAAAAAATTCTCTTCGTTAGTAAAGATATTCTTACGTTAAAAAATCGTCAAATTAATTCTTTTAAAAGAGAATCAGGACGAAACGGCAAACAAGGAAAATGATAGATTTTTTTCTATTAACTTTTATTAAGTTTTATGTGATTATAGGTATCATGAACCAGTTATAAACCTCACATATAAGAGATACAAATGGTTAAGCCAATATATATTTCATTTGTATGAGATTCTTGTAGAGTTTTATCGACGCTGATATATTGTTGCTTGTCTTTTTGTAATATATGTGAACGTTTCAAATGACATTGTTGACATCTGCTGTTATTTTACAAATAATACTCTTCAACTGAAATAGATATATTGAATTTAAGGGAGTACGAGTGTCAGAAATTTTGTAATTAGAATTNTTTGAAAATCCATGTAGAAATTTTTGAGATTTAAGATGTCAAAATTTTGGCGGGAAACGGATCTCTCTAGAGTTTTCCTTCAATTTGCATAAGATGTTTATAGGCCTTTACATATATGAAATTATAATTGGAAGTTGATTCAATTTTTATACACAGTCTTTTTTATGGATTTTAAAGTGGCTTATGACCAAGCAAATGTGATCCATGTGCAAAAAATTTTAGCACTGTTTGAATTGATAAAACCCGAGGATATAGAATGCTTCTGCAATCTGAGGCTCGTACTCCCTTAACACGCATTTCGAGTGATGGCCAAATGGACAATTAATGCAAAACGCTTAAGTTGTATACTAGTACGACTGAACAAGTTTTAACATTTTTAAAGATAATACGGCTTTGCTAAAAATCAAGAATCACGTTTCATTTGTTCAATTTCTTGCAAAAAATGCAAAATTCTAAGAAATCTTCTCCACTCAAACCTTGTCAAATATTTTATGAAGGAAACAATACTAATAAAAGCTTTGTTCGTTTGCTTTGTTCTTACATACATTTGTGTATTTACTCCATATCGTTTAATGGTTTATTAGTGATATAAAACAGCAAATTGACGTAGTAACAAATTACCGAACAGAGTTGTCAAGAGCCGAAGTCTATGTGACAAAAAGACGGATCGTGTGGTAACCACCGGAAACATTATCGACCACAATGGTCCTGACTTTTTACGGGCATTTCAAAATAAATGGTAGGTTAAACCAATTCTATGGCATGCAAAATCTCCCCTCCCATTGCGGTAGTGTCCTGTAACAACTCAACTGCAATTGCTATGGAAAGGTAGTACAAATGTAGACAGTGAAAAGAAATGATCATCCCAGTATTAAGTAAAAAAAGGAATTTTGAATCAGAGTTCGGACATAAACTTCACTTTTTTTCCACAAGGGGCTTTTTAATGACCGTATGAGACGGGAAATTTGTAAGCCTTTATTAATTAGGCGGTCACGTAGATAACTATGTCTAATAAGAAAGTCTGTATAAATATCTCTAGCGTAAGGAAACCTACACTCCGTAAGCAGGAGAAGCTGGAATGTTACTATCCATGTAAGGGAAATAGATAATTTTGTCGTAAATTTAAATTCTGAGATGATCATTTCGTCAAATTCTAGATGTAAGACCGAAAAAGATGTAGATATTGTGGCTTCTGTCGTTTCCCTTATCTCTAGTTGTGGTGGATATATTAATGGGATCCATTTACCAAAACAAAAAAAATGTGTTATTGATGAGAAGAACATCATCCATATATCTAGAAATGAGATTGCAGGATCTAGCCTCTTTTATTTTATGATCTTTTACGAGTCCCTGAAGAAATTCAGTCTCGTAACAATAAAAACAGATCTGCCAGAAGAGGAGTTTAATTAGTACCCATTGGAATGCTAAAATGCTGTTGATAAATAGCATATCCAAAATTGACAAATACATTATCAATTTGAAAATCGAGCAAAATGCACAGCTGTTCTTCACCTTAGCATACATTTCCTTAAAAGTAGGTTTTTGAAAAAATGTGGACTTATAACCTAATACAACGTATTTTCTTAATCGGAAAAAGCCTTTTGAATGATACCTTTGATTCGTGATTTCAGTTTATCATGAGGAAGTGGTAAACAGTGAGCAAAACAAATGTTTTCAGAGAATGTATTTTAGAAAATGAACATGATTTAAGATTTTCCAATAAATCCTTCTAATTTTTAAGAATCCACATGTGATTTATGTCACTTTGCTCATGAATAGTTTCAAAGTATGCTTGATGGCGGTCTCTGACTGCAGACAAAAACTCAGTTAGTTTAATAGACAATTCAGTAGTTGATCAAGATCCTGTATATATGGATTGTTGTGTAATTTTGGTACCCAATATAGGTATGATAGGTCTTGATTGTTGGTTTTTGTATGGATATTCAAAGACGACATGAATGACCAGTGTTTAGAAAGGATTTCATCTTTGTGTAATGAAACTCCTTTTTCTCTAATTTCTGTCCTGTTTTCACGTTTCCTGAACAGTTGGAGAAATACATTTCTTCTTTCTAGAGAGAATGTTGTTCTCGGCAAGTGATTGGATGAGATTCAATTATGACGTGACATTTGTTTGCTATTTTCAGACTTTACCATTGTGACGTCATAAAAAAGGGACCATGCCTGATGACGTCAAAGAACTCAATTATTTCGTATCATCAGAAAAAGGGGGTTGTAGTTTTGTCCAAAAACACCTTGAAATCATTAGAGAAATAAAATCCCCAACTGTATCTCCTGAGAAACGACATTTCTACACTCTCGATAGCTAAATTTTCAAATATTTTAAATGCTCGGCAAGCAACGCGTTTAAAAATTTGAAAAATTAACTATCTCTAGTGTAGAAATGTCGTTTCTCACTCGCTGCTGTTTTGGAATCTATATGTAAACATGCATGTAGCACTACCTGGTGTATTGTGATAAATCCCTGGTTCTTTGATAAGGCAGTTGTAATAATGCGCTTTACATACAAATACGATGTTATTAGAAGCTTTGTCTGCAGGTGCAACAACATATTAGTCGTGTAATGTAGAGAGACGCTTACTGGCTTCGTGATCTTAAAATACAAACTCAGGTCGATTGTTAACACATCTGCATAGTTTGTTAACACGACTTCGCACTTAAGACCGAATGGATCTAACCCAACCAGACAATGACTCAAATTTCTTGTTCTTCGAAATAAAAGTTCAATTCTCGTCACTGAGGATATTGTCAATGCAGATTAATTGATTTTTTTTAAGATAAAAAATAATCCAATATATTATTTGTAAGTGTTTGAAATCTGAAATATATATCTTTTAATTTACATATCTTTTGCCTCAGGGTTAGCAAAAGACATTAACCAATCAGCTACCTAACAGACCTTTCAAAAATATATATGCCTCACTTACTGAGTAACGGGTGCTGTTAACAGAGCAGGACATGCTTTCGTTTCCGGAGCACCTGATGTCACTCTATGTTTCACTGGAGTTCACAATGAGTGCTTTGTTTTGAATGTTGTGATTTCTATTTCTGTGCTTTGCGTCTGTCTAGCGTCGTTGTTTTGTGTCTGGCGTCATTGTTTTCTGTGTTCTCGTTTTGGCCATGCCTTTTGACTTCGATTTTTGTAAATTTCACTCCTTTGTTCCTTCGGTATTCTACTGCCGTTGTTTTACTCATTTGCCTCAGGGTAGTGAATTTAAATGTTTCCATGTCGGATAAATATATTAATAAATCTTTACATAGAAAAAAGAAGGGAAACGGGGAATGTGTCAAAGAGACAACGACCAAAAGGGGAGTAACAACAACCCAAAGCCACCATAAGATCTTCAATGAACGGTGAGAAAACCCCACACCCAAAGGCAGGTCGGAGTCGGCCCCTGAATAAAGAGTAATCAAGTTCAGCGAAATATACATCATCCTAGACTCCTATAGACATAAAGTAAACTAACTAGAAAAAAGACAAGACACACAAAGGCTTCATAAATTTCCTGACTTAGGACAGACGCAAACCTGCTGCGGCGGGGTTAAACTAGTTTTATTGGGCCCAAACCTTCCCCCTACAGCCAATGTGATAAATAAAAAAAACAATCGTAACAACAGTAAAATTCAGTTGGCAACAGGACTGAGTCAATTGTGAAAAATGAAACTGAAAGAACTAAATATACGGACATAAACATGAAATCACAAGAGACTACTAGCAGTTAACTGACATGCCAGCTCCAGACCCATTACCAACTGACAAAGTAAGTTATGTTTCCACCAAGATCCCTTCCTGTGAGGAGTTTAGCATAATGATTTCATGCATATACCGGAATACATAACCCGTGTCCATGCAATACAGATTTTAGAAATTTAGAATGTGTTTAGTTAAAATGTAATGACTTGACGACAACACCGTAATTATAACCCTTATGAATTAGACGATTTGAAGGTTTTATAAGTTTGTTAGGCGAGTTTAAGTATTTTTTACTCTTATGTAAAACATTACCGTAAAATAAGGGATGTGAAATACCAGCCTTGATTAGATGTTTACAGGTTGCATTGTATTTATGAACTAAGTCTTTATATCTATGATAAAATTTAGTAAAGGTTTTAACTAGTTTGTGATAACGGAAATCGCAAACGTTATTACATACTCGAGCAAATCGAACAAGTTGAGATATGTAAACACCATATGATGGCGCTAATGGAACATCGCCATCCAGAAATGGATAATTAACTATGGGAAAAGAAAAATCGTCCCTTTTATCATAAATTTTAGTATCTAATTTACCATTCGTTATATCAAAATTGATGTCTAAGAACGTACAATGATGATTATCAGAATTGGCTTTATTCAAAGTAAGTTCTTTAGGGTAGATGTCTTTATAATACGTATTGAAGTCGTCATTATTTAAAGTTAAAATATCATCCAAATATCGGAAAGTGCTGTTAAACTTTTCAATTAAATGCTGTTTAGATGGGTCTTTGCTGATGTTGATCATAAACTGAGATTCGTAGCAGTACAAAAAGAGGTCCGCTATAAGTGGTGCACAATTGGTACCCATAGGAATTCCTATGACCTGGCGATAAATACAGTTACCGAAACGAATGAATATATTGTCAAGTAAAAATTCAAGTGCTGAAATCATATCAAAAGAAGTCCAATTAGTTGAATTGTTTTGTTTTTACATGCATACATAGAATGAAAAGGTAAAACAAATGAGTACTTGTTCAGGAGGCTTCACAGGGAAAATGCCTTTTGATATGTCACATCTATAAACTTTTCTAGCTCACCTGACACATAGGGTCAGTGTGAGCTATTGCCATCACTTGGCGTCCGTCGTCTGTTAACTTTTCACATTTTTATCTGAAGCAAATTCAACCAAACTTTACAGGAATGATGTATGGAAGGTACTTTACAAAGATTGCTCATTTTCTTCCGATCCAATAAAAAACATGGCCGTCAGTGCGGAATTAAGGTTAAACATTTGGCCCTATGGGAAAAATCACAATTTCATCTTGGGCTCTGAAACGGCTGAAGCAAATTCAACCAAACTTTACAGGAATCATGTACTAAAGATCCTTAACAAAGTTTGTTTATTTCGTTCCGTTCCAATAAAAACATGGCCACCAGCAAGGAACATGGTTTTACATTGGACCCTATGGGAAAGTCACATTTTCATCTTCTCCGCTGAAACCACTCAAGCGAATTCAACCAAACTTTACAGAAATGATGTACTAAAGATCCTTTAAATAGATTGCTCATTTCGTGCCGATCCGATTAAAAAACATGACTGCCAGGGCAAAAATTAGGTTTAACATTGGACCCTATGGGAAAAATCACATTTTCATCTTCTGCTCTGAAGCGGCTGAAGTAAATTCAACCAAACTTAACAAGTATGATGCACTAAAAGTCCATAACAATGTTTGCACATTTAGTTCAGTCCGACAAAAAACATGGCCACCAGCATGGAACATGGTTTAACATTGGCTCCTATGGGAAAATTACATTTTAATCTTCTCCTTTGAAACCACTGAAGCGAATTCAACCAAACTTTACAGAAGTGATGTACTCAAGGTCCTTAACAAAGATAGGTCATTTTGTTCCAATCCGATAAAAAAAACATGGAAGCCATCACGAAACATAGTTTAATAATTGACCTTATGGGAAAAACACATTTCATCTTCTCCTCTGAAACCACGGAAGCAAATTCAACCAAACTTTACAGGAATGATGTGTAGAAGGTCCTTAACAAAGATTGCTAATTTCTTTACAATCCGATAGAGAACACGACCGCCAGCAAGGTACATAATTTAACATTGGACTCTATGGGAAAATCACAGTTTTATCTTCTGTTCTGAAACCAGTGAAGAAAATTTAACCAAACTTTACAGGAATAATTTTCGGAAGGTATTTTGCAAAAATTGCTCATTTCATTTCGATCTGAAGAAAAATATGGCATCCATTGTAGAACATAGTTTAATATCGTAATCGTAGCCGGGTATGTGAAAATCATACTTTTCATTATCTTCTCTTAAACTATTCAAGCATATTTAACTAAACTATATATTGGAATGATATATATTGAAGGTCCTTTGCAAAGATTACTCATTTCAATAGAATCAGATAAAACACTGGTGCCAATGGAGAACATAGCTAAACATTACATCCCATTGGTAAAAAACATTTTTTTTGGTCATGCATGGCAATGAAGTATTTTGTCAGGTAGGCGATACAGACCCAGTCTCTGAGCCTCTAGTTAAATTTGCTATATTATCATTGTACTGATATCATTGATCTTCTCTTAGCACTTTTTTATATTATCAGTCTATATTTTCATTCGTTTTCTCCGACAATAGTTAAAAAATCTATTTATTTTGTTATATCATATTTCTACAATGTTAATAATTTGTTGCACCTTCATAATGTACAAAATAGTGAGGTAGCTATGGCGATGAAACAAAAAAAAGAATACATGAAACTCTCTTAAATGTTGTGTTGCGTGTATTGAAATAATTTTACTTTTCAATATTTAAAAAAAAGAGTCTTTTCTACTCTGGCTGCATGAAAATAATATTAATAAGGCAATCAACAATATCATTCAATTTCAAATGCAATTTCTTCTAGAATACGAATTAAATTGATTCATGTAATGCAATATTACAGGATTTTTCTCAAACCGTCTTGGAAAAAGTCAAATAAAACCTGTAGGGAACAGCGTAACTTCACTATAGTGAATTGAATCGGACAAAACGTCTTGTAGAAATAATATTCTAGAAAAAAATTTAAACTTTTCACACTTTTATTACGTCCATCGGGTCTATGGATACTTCAAAGTTAACACAAATCGACACTACATTTGAACAAATTTATTCATAAAGGATATAAATACAGCATTGTTGTTAAATCTTTAATTCTGGTTTTTGTTGGCAAAGATATTGATCAGCTCCTAAATGCTTTACACCGTAAATGAATTAAAACAATTTTTCATATTGACAGTATTTGGCATTGCACAATATCATGTCCTTCTTTCATAATTGATGATGTCGTTATACGAAATCTATTTAGAAGTATTCAATCGAAGTTTCATATGTAAGAAGGTTTGATATCATAGTCAACGGAAATTGTGTCCTTAGCTTGCTGTCAGTAACTGCGAGCATTTGTCAGGACAGTACTCATGTGTATTGTACTCATGAAAAGCCACGACTTTATCAAATGATAAAATACCGAAGTTGCTATCGAACTAATGATTTGAGTTATGATAAACTGATTCAACTTCAGCTGCGTATCAGTGAATTTAAATTCTCCATTAGATGTGATAGTAAAAAGTTACACATAAGAGTACAAAAAGGTACTACAGAATAGGATATTACCGAGACAATACAAATAGATCAAGACATGATATAGCCAAACAATAGTCCCACATATTTGCAGTTGAAAGATTTTATGGTCTGTGCATATATTCGGTCATATTAATTATCAGTTTAATTCTCAAGTTTGCAATAACATCATATGTGATTTTTATCGTGTCTGTATAAATCGAAAATTCTATTCAAGTTGAAGGCGAAAAATATCCATATGGAATACAAGCGTCTGAAAAGGTTGCATTACACTCAATTTCTCTACTGGGTTGTAATGAGATATTAAAATAAATTCTAAACAAATGGTTGGAACCCTTTGAAAGTCATTTAATATATCTTTTTCAACTGAAAAAGTTTCAATCTGGAAAGTACGTAAAATTACATTACACCAATAAATGATCAACGCAATATAGATTTTAATCATATTTAAAGAATGCCGATTAAACATTGTCAACTGATTATGCCAGCCATTAAAAAAAGGAAACTGGTGAAAATAACACGAGTATGTTTTTCTTGGTAGCAGTAATAATGACATAATTGCTATTTGTGTTAGAATTTAGAATTTTGTAAAAGGATGAGTTCCTTGCATAAATAAGAGGAAAACAACTGGATACCAAACTGAATTTTGTCTCTGCAGATGGTAGTTTTCACCATTCGCGACTTCCGACATCATTGCAGAAATAATCAAAACACGAAAAGTTTTTAAAATGTGTTGATAGAGTACGAACTGTGTAAACACAAATATCATCGAAGCAGAGGAATTCGCACGAGTGAAATACTGTTTAAATAGTAGTATTTATTTTAACTTTAAATATTTCAAATTACTAAATATAGATTTGAAAGCAGGCACCAAAGTGTTGAACGACTGGGCTGTTGATACTCCAGGACATCAAGTCCAATTGCAGAGGTATAGGCCCAGTGGTTATACAACTTCAAGTCTAAATGCAGCTTCTAGGCATCGGCCCAGTGGTTATACAACAAAACAAAACGCAAATTGCAATAAATGTTAGTTCTTCAACTATTCATGAATAATATCTAGGGCTTCGAAATATACTAAAATAGAATCGTACATAAATCACAACATATTGAGATTGACTACAGTCACAGGTTATATAACATATACACTTTATGTTAAAAGAAATGCAGCACTAGCTTAACGTTTTATGTATACTAAATTCATAGGCTAGTATCTCTTCAAATACTTGTTGGATCATATTGAAATTTTTACACATTGTTTCTGTAACAACCGATACAAAATTCTGAAAAATGAAACATTTTTGAATTTTCAGTTTCGTATCATGATTTTTTTCACCCAAAATGCAAACGGGGAAAAACTGAACATTGAAACCTGTAAGACGTTGACAGAACTGACCCTTATGGTATCTGTAGATAAAACAAACTTTGAGCAATAGAAAAAAAGAAGGGAAACGGGGAATGTGTCAAAGAGACAACTACCCAAAGGGGAGTAATAACAACTCAAAGCCACCATAAGATCTTCAATGTACGTTGAGGAAACCCNGAATAAAGAGTTATCAAGTTCAGCGAAATAAACATCATCCTAGACTCCTATAGACATAAAGTAAACTAACTAGAAAAAAGACAAGACACAAAAAGGCTTAATAAATTTCCAGAATTAGGACAGGCGCAAACCTGCTGCGGCGGGGGTTAAACAAGTCCATTCTAAGGAAAACCATTCTTTGACTTTTGTTTTCGTACGCACAGATCAGTAACTTTGCGTACGAAAACAAAAGTCCAAGAATTTATATGAAATTTCTTTTGAAAAAAGATCGACTTTCTTGTCATCGACATTTTGAAATTAAAATATACTAATCAACAAAAGAAACATCCACATACTATAATCCTCAAAATATTTTCTGATAGGTGTGACAAAACTAAAATTATTGTTGTATACTTCGCATAAAAACAATCTTTATTCGTTTCGGATAACTCAGTAATGATCTCTGAACAAATTAAGGTCTCATTTCACTTAATCTAAGGTCACACTGCAACAAATACTCCAAGAGTTTAAAACTGCCAGATCTTATTCAGTATGTGAGAGCCTCGTTTTCGTTGAAGTATCGATTATTTAAAAATGACAAATTGCTTGTAATCATTCAGTGTCTCAATGTTGTTCTTGTTTGACAAAAATATCCTTTCGACTTTCTGCACATGCTCATTTATGTCTCCATTCTATCAACCGGAAGTTCTTTAAATTTTAACTGGAAGTGTTCTTTTCAAGAGCAAAATTAGAATTGAGTATTACTAAAGATTATAATAAATAAAAGAGAACAAAAATAATTCTTTTATTTTAAATTATATTCCACAAAAACGTGAGTGGACGTTTCTTTTGTTGACTAGTATCATACAACTAGGAATCGATTAGATTAAAATATTAATTAGCTGGGCAATTTTTCTGATGTTATGTATATTTCATTTTTTTCACCATGCTTAAGCTGTCTTTACATTTATGGAACAAATTTATTTTACAATAATTGTAATTATATATTTTTTCAGACAATATTGAAAGTGTTTTGTTATGGTAAAGAAATATTTAAGAAAAAATTACAGGTAAGTTGTAATTAATGGAATTGTTTTCGGCAAAAATAAATAATTCAAACTGTTTGTGGGTAAATGACGCTACAACAACAACAACAAAAAATGCTTAGAAGTTCGCAAATCATAACTTGAGAGAATCTCCACACTACAAGGCGAGTCCTATAAAATCTTTCAAGAGAAAAAACTGTAAACGACAACATGTGATACGCCTTAAACGCATTTCATCGTTGTAAAAATTGAGTTGTGCACAAACATTCGTATGTGTGTCTTCATTTTTCTTTTTTGTCCCGTACTCAAGTGGTGTCCTTGTTCCTTGGTGTTTCCGATGTTGCCTTTGTCCATGGATTGTTCGTTCTTTTGACTGACGGTTCTGTTCTCACTTATTTTACAAATCACAAACCGGTTTACCCTACCGCTGGCTTTTGCTAGGGCCGTTACCAAGTCCGGCCGTCCCGAGTTCCTATTGTTGTTAACATTTGTCTTTTTTCTAGTGCTATTTCTTCGTAGATTATGGCTTATAACGGTATTTTGCAGCCCCTGAAGGTTTTCCTATTATCTTTTTATGCTGTTTCCTGAAAGATGAACCCTTTTTCATGATGATGAATTAACTAAAGGAATCTGCAGTTTATCGTTATTAATAAACCGTTTTGGGAACAAGACGTGTTTACCCTTCTCTAGCATTTGTATATGTTGATCGGAGTATGAGTAAATAAAATATGTAGAACACCCGAAGAAACAGACGTAGAACTTTGTCAGTCACTCGGCGAAATTTAATTTAAAGATTGAAGTCATTCATTGTGTTTTTTTTCTTTTTTTTTCGATTTGAAATAACAGAACTTAACGTAGACGTGGACATGGTACATAAATACACACGAGTAAAAAAATTATGAAAATGTAGTTATATATGCCTATCTTGCGGTTTGTATGACTAAAAATATAGAAATTGCTCTGTCAAAAATGAGAAAAAAATTAAATTATGGAAAGAAAAAAAAAGAATGGCAAATAAAGACTGAATATAAGGACAAAGCAACAAAACGATCTAAAGAAGAAATCTAAAGAAGAAAAGAATAGCTTTTATTGTTTAACTCGAATTGCAAAATACATGCCTAATGTACAAACAAACCTATGTAGTACAGCCAGTCTGAAAACGAACAGTCTAAGGACAATGGCAACATCGAAAACACAAAGAAACAAAGACATCAAAAGGGTACTTCACAGAAAAGACGATTGAAAATACACATTTAACGATGAACAACACGGACCAAATGAAAAAAAAAACATGGGTCAGATCAGGTGCACCGATAGAGTTAACATCTCCTGCTTCCAATAAGACACCCGCCATGTGGAACGTTAATTCCGGAAGTAAAGTTAAATCCAGTACAGGAAAAAAAAACAACTTTATCTGCAAAGGGAAAGATCTGTTGTTATATGGGAAATAAATATTCCATAGCAGTCCACAAGAATTGTCATACTGACCGTAAAACGTCTGTAGTGATGACTTAAATTTATTGGTAACATAAACAAATAAAGGGATATGGAGTAAATGTACAAGGGAGAAAATACCTATAAATACGTTTTCTACGTAAATGGAACAACGCTTTCATTGTTGTTCTTCGTCTTGAAGTCATTATGAGGCTTTCAACAAAGAGCAAACGCTCTCACCTCATAGTAAGCTCAAGACGGCACCTAGCACCGGTTTAAGCGGAAAGCACTTGCTAAATGTTGAACAACGCCACATCGATCCCCTTGTTACATAATTTTTGTATAGATGCGGGGTTGTCAACACGCATAACATATCGGGCAAAGTACTGTAATCCATTGCCCGACAAAGGGACCAATGCAACAGACAATACAACATATAAACGATCACAGGGCACTAATCGAGTTATTTGTAAGAAAACTTGGCATGTAAAATCGGGAGAGAGATGTCGGCAATATATATACAGTTGGCCAGAAAAATAGTTATTTATTTTTACAAAAACAAGAAAGGCAAATGTTGTATTTTGATAGTGCATTCATATGAGAAATTCTCACATGAACAAGTACACCGTAACTGACAATATACAGAGCATACACCTCAAGCACGGGGAATCTTTTTATGGACTCCACACTGCAGGAGATACAAACTCATCGGTAAATAAACAAATAAATGGATATGGAGACAATGTACATTGGACAAAATCCCTATAAAAACGTGGCAAGTTTAAGCAAATGGAACAGCGCTTTCATTGTTGTTCTTCTGTGTACATGATTATAATTGAGAAAACTTTTTCTGCAGACGTTTCTTTTTATGCCGTCAGATATTTTATTTTATAATCCCACCTACGTAACGTAGGTGGTTTCATTAATGTCAAATTATCCATTTAACGTGTGATGCTGTATAAATGACGGTTGTATTAGATATATGAAGATTAATACTACACCAAATGTATAGACACTGACATAGCTGACGCGTCAGCCAAGAAAAATGTTCATAAAAGACATGTTTCAAGTACACTTCATTAGACATATTGCACTATATTAACAGAAATGAATAGTAGAATGTCCTTCTCAATCTGTTTTGAAGACCTAGTCTTCTAAACGAAGAGTGCAAAATGACAGTTGACTGCTTGAGGTTAAAAGCTTTGTCAGAAATGCCTTCATTTTGACAGAGTTGCTGATTAATTTAATCCCATATGCACTCATCAAATATAGTAAAAGTTTAACTTCAATTTACAATACCGATAAATACCAAGTTAATTCTATAGAGATTTTTCTGACGTAATGTTAAATATGATACTATCTTGATTTAGAAAAGATGGAATTGTTACTTCCTACCAGTATATCATCATGAAAAATAACAATGGTGATAAGATTGCTGTTGTTAAGGTCTTTTTTGTATTCATTTATGAACATTATTCCTGATTAGTGTCTCTGAGATTTCTGTGCTTTTTATGCTAAAAATTTGAATCCTTTGAATCTAACAAATACGAAACAAATATTTGTGTTCATAGAAGAACATTTGAATGACAAAAATGTTTTTTACATTACATGCGTTAAACTCAATATCTATATTTATTGCAGTTATTCGATGGTATTATTGTTCTTATTTCCTTCATCCTTGACCTTGCATTTATAAAAGGTATGATGGAATATCCCTTAGAGGAAGCGGTCCAAATATTAGCATTCCTGATTCCATGGCGAGTCATAAGGGTAGCCAACAGTAAGTGAAAAAAATAATGGGTACATTATTCGTATAATTTATTTTATTTATTTATTTTCATTCATTTTTATTTTTGATTCATCAAATATATAGTCTTGTAAGCTGATACACTAAAACATGTGTCAGTTGAAAAAAACAATTAATTGTAATTGACAACATGTTCTTGAAATAGACATCAAATATACATATCGTTGGCAGTGTAGCATCAAAGGAACCACATTGAAGAGCAACAGCTTCATATATAAAATTCGTTTTTGTTCCTCAAAGCTATAAGCAGTTTTGCTATCGTTTTCTTTCCAAAAACCGTTTACCTAATATTATATAACACTAACAGAAGACAAGGACCAACACTAGAAATAATAATATTTTTAACCATACATATCTCCATGTTAAGCTTTATCAGTATAAAAGCATGTTTCAATTTATGAAAAAATGAAAGACAGCTGTTTTTTTTTTCATACACCAAAAGTTTAATGCGCTGTGTTTTGTGAATAGGTCTGGTTGTGTCTGTAACAGATCAAGCTCATTTACAATTGAAGATAATATATTCCCAGAAAAAGGCAACAGAAAATAGATTGCAATTTAGTCAACAGCAAATCCAGTATCATAGGGTAGGTTTTTCGTAAAATGGAATGATGTGGATAAAGTACATCCGTTTTCAATAGCCAACAAAACTTAACAATTAAGAAGTTTCATTCTGTAGGTATGTTTTACCGTTAATTTTTCACGTAATGTAGCACCACCTTAAGATTTGTCAAGTAGCGTGGCGAATAAGGAAAAACTTTTAACTTCGAACTTGAGAACGATATTCATGCCTTGGGATGTGGCTGCTGAAACTTTAAAGAAAATATTGCGTTAGTAACTTCTTACAAAACATATCTTTTAAGCTCTAGAATTCAACATATGATTGGACGGTTGTAGCAAATTTGTCTTTGAAATTTGGCCACAGTTAGTTTTTTTCTTTGGTATGCAAACAGATAAAAGACAAAGGCATAGTTAAAGAACAGAGTTTCAGTTTGAATAATTTATTTAAAGCCAAATGTCTTTTGAACTATGATAATTATTATAAAAAGTTTTTACCGTAAAAAAGGACATTTGAAACCAAGATATAGTCATAGAATTAAATTTTTGTTTTAGAATAGTTATATAACATGAAGATACTTCTCCTTTCCTAGGATGTTTTAAACAGAGTGAAAAAAATGTGCGAGGAGGCAGGCATAGAAGAATGGAAAGTATCCGCTGTAATCAAAGAAATACGTAAGTTGTAGTATGACATTATCAAGATAGAAAATGGGAATCAATTTCTCTGGGTTAATTTTTTTTCTGTCTCCTTTTTATTCAAATGTGAAAAAATCCAATTTATATTAATATAAAGCCATTACCGTGGCATTTTAGAAATATTTGATACTGATTATATAGTATTAGTTTGATTAAAGTCCTATACATCGACAATACTATATGATAAAAACAAGATATTTGACACGGAAATAGATATATGTGACATATAATGTTATTGAAAGTTTTAGTAGACAGCTAATGATAGTAATTTAGTTTCCTAAATAATATTTCAATTCTTCTCCCTGTCTTAGAGCACTTATGACGCCGTTAATGTAATTCTACACGTAAGGAATAACACAAAGAAGACAATGTATAATGGAAATAATTAAGAAACAAACAAACATAAGTATCAGATAATCAATAGAACTCGCATTCTGATCAGTCGAAACACTGTAGTGATTCTAACAACATTATTCATCCTATCTTTATAATGATATATGTAGCGAAGTCTTAAAAAAGTTTTCAGGGTAAACAATATTTAGAAAAAGATGTCGATGGACTAACAATTTACAGAAGTAATTGTTAAATTAATTTTTGCAGATGGCCGTTTTGATAATTCATGTCTGATCAAATTGGAAGACTGACATTTGAGTAACAACTGATAGAGAACAAAAAACCATTATGATCTATGACGCTTAGGACGGAGCTATTCGCGAGGGAAAGACTCTTCGGATACTCCCTGAAGTGATTCAACTGCTACCCTTTCTCACATCTTGTTTACAAATCCCCAAATATTAAATTGAATTGTAGCTAGTAATAGCGTGATATTGTACACATCCCTCATATTTACATTTTCTTTACTCGAGTGTACATGATTAACGTCTTTGGCAAAACAAGATTTACTCCATAAATATCTCTACGAAACTACTTAAGGGAGTATGAGTGTCAGATTTTAGAAGCATTCGATATCCTCAGATTTTATCCATTTAAACAGGGTAAAATATTTTTGCACATGTATCATATTTTTTTGGTCATATGCCAATTTAAAATGCATAAAATAGACAATGTATAAAATTTTATCAACTTCCAATGATATTTCCATATATTTAAAGGTAAATAAACAGCAAATGGAAATTGAAGGAAAACTGTAGAGAGATCTGTTTCCCGCCAAAATTGTGACGTCGTATATCTCAAAAATACTTACATGAATTTTCAAAATATTTTGCTCTTGTTGTTCTATTACCAAAGCTCTTCAAAACAAGTGGTCAGAGTTTTCATTCTAATTACAAATTATCTGACACTCGTACTCCCTTTACTAGATCTTGGTAGTATCATTGTACATTTGTACTATGAAAGTATTTATTTGCAGTTACCTGCCTTTTCAATTTGTTAATCAAAATATATTCATCATTTTTATGCAGTAATCTACACAATAACATGTTTTGAGAGTACGAATTTTCGCTCTTTATAGACAGCGAAAATTACGCCATCTCTAAAATCAATCCGTTTGCATTTCTGTAGATAGTGAAGTTCTCTGTTGGTTTCATTATACCCCCCACTTGAAAAGTGGGGGGTATATAGTGATGGGGTTGTCCGTCCGTCCTTCCGTCCGTCCGTCCGTCTTTCCGTCCGTCCTTTCGTCCGTCCGTTACACCTGAGGGTACTCATCTCTTATCCGCTACTCCTCCTGAACCACTGAATAGATTTTGCTGAAACTTTAACACAGTCTTTATGACATAATGTAGATGTGTACCTCCTATTTCAGAATTTGATTTGATTGATTTTTGGGGTTTCCCATAGCAAAACGTGGACTAAGCCATTACTTTACAAAGGGGTACCCATCTCTTATCCGCTACTCCTCCTGAACCACAGAATAGATTTTGATGAAGCTTTAACACAGTCTTTATGACATAATGTAGATGTGCACCTCCTATTTCAGAATTTGATTTGATTGATTTTTGGGGTTTCCCATTGCAAAACATAGACTTAGCCATTACATTGCAAGGGGGTATCCATCTCTTATCATCCATCTCTTATCCGCTACTCCTCCTGAACCAGTGAACAAATTTTCATGAAACTTTAACACAGTCTGCATGACATAATGTAGATCAGCACCTCCTATTTCAGAATTTGATTTGATTGATTTTTGGGGTTTCCCATAGCAAAACATGGACTAAGCCATTACATTACAAGGGGGTACCCATCTCTTATCCGCTACTCCTCCTGAACCACAGAATAGATTTTGATGAAGCTTTAACACAGTCTTTATGAAATAATGTAGATGAGCACCTCCTATTTCAGAATTTGATTTGATTGATTTTTGGGGTTTCCCATTGCAAAACATGGACTTAGCCATTACATTGCAAGGGGATACCCATCTCTTATCCGCTACTCCTCCTGAACCAGTGAACAAATTTTCATGAAACTTTAACATAGTCTTTATGACATAATGTAGATTTGCATCTCCTATTTCAGAATTTGATTTGATTGATTTTATAATTTCTGGAATCAAATGGGGTTGTGGGGGTATTTATTAGTGAGCTTTGCTCACAGTTATTCTAGTTTACATGTAGGTTAGATTCGTAGACAGGTGGGTGTTCCTAAGCGCCTGATTCAACATCATTTAAAGTTATGTTGTTTCCTTAATTGCATTAGTTTTCTAACATATCATTGGCTATTTTTGTCCTTCTTTCTCTTTGTTACAATCGGGTGTTAAATGGACCACTTGACCAAAAATATTTGTTATGACGGTTGAAAATACAATATTGTAGAAAAAGTCTTCAAACAAAAATTGATTGGAATGATCCACTGAAACAATGTTTTTATTTTGTCTCTTGTGAATTTACTCCATATTCCTTTATTGCTAATTATGATGTTTTGGTCGTTCCTTCGGTTTTTCATTGGAAACTTTTTCATTACCTGCTTTAAAAAGTGTTCAAGTAAATTGAACTAAGTTTTACTTCAAGGATGTAGGAGAGGACCTTTACAAAGACGGCCAATTTCGTTCTTATTTGAAACAAAAATGACTTCTACCACTGCAAGTAGTAAAATAAACAAAAGTAACGTCACTAAAAACAGCAAATTAGTATCGTTAATCAGGGATTGCATATTCATCTACAATCTATTTTCCGCAATCAAAAATATTCTTATTTCATATTTGAAAATTGCTTGTGTTGACATTGGAAGTACAAAATGTATGTAGGGATCCACTGACACAGTAGCCCTGACGTATCAGTTAAAAAACGAGAAATTAATGTCTCATGGTCTACCGTATAGCGGGTAATTTTTGCAGATGCCAAATTTCGTGATTCGTTCCCAGAAGGGGGTATTAAATTTAAGAGGTCATCAATTTTTGCGAATTGAAAATTACATAGCTATATTGACTTAAATTTCAAAAGTTTTAATTTTCGCGCTTCCAGAAACCTCGCGAATTTAGCGAAAATGGGTCAAAGACTCAAATGGCCGGGTTGCGTTTTGTTGCTACTAGCTATAAAGTGTTGTTTTATCGCTGTGTATAGAATATATGTTGAAAATATTGATAAAACATGACTAAGTTAAAAGGTCTGGAAAAATATGAAAAAATATTGGAAATAATTCAATAAAGTCAGGTGC
>MJUU01043779.1:0-14080 GCA_002080025.1 Modiolus philippinarum | reverse complement strand
CAAAGCGAGTGGCTACTCGGACCTAAACAGCTGTTGGCTGCTGTCAACGAGCAGAAATCCACAGAAGACCATGATCTAGTCAATCCAGACTTAGACAAGGAAGTCAGACCAGTGGTCAGAACTGCTAAGACAAATACGGTCACAGAACGACATGATATTGGAACGGACCGGTACGAAAGATTTTTAAAGTGGTCAACGCTTGTCAGAGCATAGCACTCCTGAAAGACTTAGCCCGTAAATGCATGACAAAGAAACTGGAGTCAACAACCCGCGCAGATCAAGACGCAGAAGATTTCATCTTAAGGTCTGTTCAACATGAAGTGTACAAAGATGAGATCAACCAAATTCAACGAGGGAAACCTTTCCAAAAAGGTAGTCAGTTAGCGAACCTTAGCCCATTCATTGACGAACATGGGTTACTAAGGGTAGGTGGGCGTGTCAACAAATCCGACCTAACCCTGAGAAAAAGAAACCTATTATTGTTCCTTGACGTCACTATATAGCTACGCTCTTGATAAGGTACTACCATGACAAGATAAAACACCAAGGGCGACATTTCACAGATGGAGCCATAAGGGTTGCGGGATTCTGGATTACAAGTGCGAAACGCCAAATATCATCATATATCTACAAGTGTGTAATATGCCGGAAGTTACAGGGCAAGACAAAATGCAAAATTATGGCTGATCTACCTCAAGACAGACTTGAATCAGTACCCCCGTTCACTAACATAGGTGTTGATGTTTTCGGTCCCTGGACCGTAGTAGCACGTAAAATTCAAGCAAACGATGGGCAGTCTTATTTACGCGTCTGGTCACAAGAGCCGTTCATATCGAACTGATTGCCGAGATGACTTCTTCAGCCTTCATAAATGCTTTTGAGAAGGTTCGTTGCGGTTAGAGGAGAAGTCAAGATAATACGTTCAGATAGAGGAACGAACTTTGTAGGGGCTGCCGACGATCTGGGCGTAAAGTGGTCAACGTAGAAAATGGACCTATGAGAGACTACCTACACAAGTCAAAAGCAGTTTGAGTTTTTAACCCGCCCCATTCATCTCACATGGGTGGAGTCTGGAAAAGAATGATTGGCGTCGCCAGGAGGATCCTAGACTCTATGCTGATGAACGAGACATATAAAGGTCTAACGCATGATGTGTTAAACACGTTTATGGTTGAAGTCTCCGCCATAATCAATTCTAGACCTTTAGTACCAGTATCCACTGATTCTGAAGCCCCTTTGATTCTCACCCCAGCAACGCTCCTCACTCAAAAACTGACTTGTCTATGCCTCAGACAAGCTGGGTGATTTCAGCGTACGAGATCTGTATCTTGCTGAATGGAGACGGGTTCAAACTCTTGCCACAATGTTTTGGACCCGCTGGAGGAGCGAATATCTGCCACTGCTCAAGAAACGCCAAAAGTGGCAAACGGTACAACGGGACTTCAATGCGGGAGACGTCATCCTGCTGAAAGACAAGAACACCTGCGGAAGCAGTTGGCCAATTGGAGTCATCACGAAAACCTACCAGGGATCCGATGTACACATCAGAAAAGCTGAAGTGAGAGTGATTGTCGATGGAAAACCGACAACATACCTTCGTCTGATCACGGACATGATTCTTCTCATTGAGGAAACCTGTACATAATGTATATAATTAAGTTGTACTAATAGATATTGCTGTGTGACGGATTCAACAGTTCATTTATTTCATATTTTGATTTATGATAAGTGTAAATATACTTATTGAAAGTTATGGTAATATCCCCAGGATATTAGGCGGAGAGCTTAATAGAACAATTATTCAATTATTATATTTTCTTTTTAGTCACTTATCAGTCAGTAATTTGGAGGTTTTAATCATTTTGTGCAGGGAAAGCGCCAAAGATATTTTACCTGTCTTTGTTTGTACATATACACATAACGACAAATTCTTTTTTGTTGGGCGCGAAAGAAATATACGCCAAGCCTTTGATAGTGAACATTGAGATAGTCAGTCATATCAATCAATCAATAAATAACTTTTCTAACATGAAATTGTAGTTAGGTGTAAACCTAGGCACCCCACCGTAAATTTACCCTGTAAATTTCCTCTAAATTAAGTACACATTACGTATAATTGGATTCAGGTTGTATCTCTCCGTGAATCAAACGGATTTGGCGTGTTAATTCCAGCCAGTAGTCAGACACACAATGGCATAGTTTGTTACCAGCCAATTTCAAATTCTACTTGAGATACAAAAGGTTAAGCTAGCTGGATCCGGTCCAGCATATATTTTATAATATTAATTTACCAAAAGATATGAAAAAGAAAGGAAATGGGGTAATGTCAAGGAGATAACATCTCATATCCAGGTTAAAACGACCAAAACAAAACATCTAGGGGTCACCATATGGTCTTCAACACAGTGAGGAACCTCACACCATATAGTAAGCCCTAAATGGCCCCGAAAAGGTAAAAAAGTGAATAAATCAATGGAAACAAACCACATCCAATAACCCAAATATCAAGAAACAAAAATTTTATAAGAAGACAAGGACAAGCCAATGACCAACATATTCCTGACTTGGGATAGGCGCAAAAATTGCGGTGGGGTTAAACTCGTTTTCTTGCATCCAAACCCTCCCCCTATGTGTGGTGAATGGAGAAAAATAAATACACACAAAGACTCACAGTAAAAATCAAACTAGAAAAAAGTCCAACTTATCAAGACGAGTACCCTTACAATGAAGTACATAAAACATGAAGTACATAAAACATGTCTTTTCTTTTTTGTTTTTTGTTTTGTTTTGTTTTGTTTTTAGAAATACCAGGGCAAATTGGTTGAAGCTGCCTCTGTGAAAATTCAGAATGGGGTCTACTGTCAGCTACAATTTTGTAGTCTCCCAAATTCTATGTAGTAAGCCCTACATAAAATAAGCAAGCACGCCCAAACAGACGGGATGTGCCACCACGGGAGAGCCAAGGAAGATGGGGTGGGGTCATAGGTCTTCAAGAAGGTGTACAGACCTTATGGGAGTTTAATGACCATACATGAACTATCGGGCATAGTGTAGGATTTATTTTTTTGATTTTGGACTATGTCGTACCTTATACAATAAAATGCTGATAGAATTTTTTTTTATTAATTTATTGAGTAATAATATATTTGATTTATTATTTCTCAATGACAATATAGTGTGCAGTCTGAGCAGAAGTAGCTGATTTTTGCTATGTTCTGTTTATTCTTGTTTTTTATTTAGTCGAAGCAACTCATTTCCTTACTTTTTTCATTGGGTTGTTGTAATTGCCAATTTTGCCCTGTTTTATTTTGATCTGATTATTTGTTTCTGTGGTGTTTTGCGCTTTGCTTTGTATATAACCAAAACAAAACTTTTCCAAGTAATGGATATCCTCAGACAGATTAGAGGTTAAATGTAAACTCTTGCAACCTTCGACAAAGAAGCGACGTGTTGTATCAAATGTGGATTCTGTTGCATCAAGGGATCTGCCCGTCAAGGAAGTACAATCGTTGGTACAAAGCAGGGCATTTCTACTGTACTACAATTACCTGATGACAGAATCGACAGCGATCAAGATGATTCATTCCACAGGGAACGAAGAAGTAGCAATGAAAAACAAAATGTACCTGATGCAGAACTTAAATGTCACAGTGTATGCTAGAAATTTTTACCAAGCGATTGAAAAAGGTCCAATCTAAATTTACGCGCCATATATTGTCAACGGACTTGCTTGGACAGAAGCCTAATATACCTGACGGTGCTTCTACTCCCTTTTCCTCGTTCTTGCTTCGGTATTCGTTTGCCGATGTATCTTCTGCTGCAAACTTTGACTGGAAGTATATGTGTTTATTCAGTACCATTTCCGGCATTGTGGCTAGAAACAGAGACCCCATAAGTAAAGCTACTAACAAGTTGTTATGAAAAACGTATGTGTAAGTGCTGAAAGATGCGGCGATTGGGTCCTTGTCAGATGGGTCTGATTTGATTGCTGTTGGTGCTCAGTACCAATGCAAGTGTCACCAAAGATATGTATCCGAGAGAAACATCGAATCGAAATCTTGTGACAAACATCTCCAGAGTCGATCTATACTAAGAAGCATTTTACAAATTAGATTCTAAGATTGATGAACCATTATTCCACGAAGGCGCGGTGTTTGAACTTCAAAAGCTTCTTGATAAATATAAACAAAATTTTCATGAGCATGGTGTCGATAGTCCGGCTTATCCATCACATCGACCAAAAGAATAGCTAGAACGTCATTCTGGGGATAGAGTCATATTCAAAGCACAGACTAGTAGTTGCAAGAGTGTCACACTCATGGCAATTACAGCAATTGAAGCGCTTTATATTTCCACTGTCGTATTTAAGGCACATGGTTGCCAACCGAATAAATGTGAGCTTTATCGGACAAGGTCAAAATCCGTGTTCTTTTTGATGCCATGGCTATTCTTAGGGGGTATATCAAAGGTACTCCTAACACAGAATTGTGGTTTAGCAGTGATAATGAAGAAGGGGGTATACCTGATATTTCATGCCTCAGCTGCTGCATCGTCTGGATTTCAACGCATTATTGCTCATTCTCCTGACACTGATGATCTCGTTCTCCTTGTTCACTTTTTGTTTGATATTGGTGTTGAGATGGTGGACAAGTTACCAGCCTATATCATTGCAGGTACGCTTGAACTAAACTTGTGTAAAGCTCTGTCTCTCTTCCATGTTATTACTGGTTGCAATTCCACAAGTTGTCTTGTAAAATGAGGAAAGGTCAGACCTTCGGAACCGCTCAAAATCAAATCTATCGACATTTTCTCTCGATGAGCTGTCTTTACTTCCCTTAGATGAGATCACAGATAGATGGAACAGGATGTCCTGCGTATTTACAACGGATCTCCAACAAGTGCGAGTTGAAACAATTTGCAAAAAGAGGTCACAGAGTGAGCTTCTACCCCAACCTAGAACGCGCTTTTGCAGCACTTCAAACGAGAAGAATACCAAACTTTTAATTTGGCTATCTTCGTTGCAGCCAAATCCTGCAATACCAAATCCAGATGGTTTAGGGTGGAGAAAAAGTGATGACGGATTACCATGATGCTTGACCCAATGCCAAAACAAATCACAGAAATGTTCAAGTCTGGTTTCGAATCCTCAAATTGTGCACTTCGGTGTTCTGTAAAACAGCTGAATTACGTGATACTGAAGCCTGTTTGTGTGAAGGTGGCGAGAATTGTCACATCAATTACGAGAACAATGGTGTCTGTGATTCATCATCTGATGAAGAATCAGAACATGAAAATTATCCAAACTAGCATGGTTAATGTTTCACAGTAACGGAATGATGTATATGTAAATACTGATTTATTGCGATCCTATGGTCATTTTGTACATATATTCATAGTTTTTCGTAATTTTGTAAATACTATGTATGTTATCAATATATTTATGGGGTTGTGCAATATAATGCATGCAGACTATATCTGTAGTTTAAAAATATTAATATATATTTTATTATCTCCCTTGTGGACTGTCACCCTGACATGATTCGGGAGCTTAAGATTCCCTTTTACCATTCGGATTGAATTTAACATTCAAGTAGATATAATCATGCCAGAGAGGTCATGCATTAGAGGACAGGCCTTTTTTTATATCTACATAGTTCTGTTTGGTTTTGTATCTTGTGTTTGATTTTACGTATTTAAATCAGTTTTTTTGCATTGTTTAAGTTTGTTTAATGTTTGCCTTCTATAATTTGGCAATGCATTCGCTTTTATTAACTTACATTGCATAAAAAGTTAAAAACAACACCAGATTTTGATTTATTTGCTTTGAATGAGCTTAAAACGCGTCATGAGCTCACTTCCGGTTTTCATACACAAAAAAATATGGTACTTGTGTATAGGTGAATCCTTTCCTCAAATGTATAACATGTTAAAAGAACATGATTTTTGTTTCTGTTTAAATTATATAGAGTTTTCAAATGTGGGGTAAATTTTCTGAAATCATGGGCGCCAATTTTAAAATGACGCTTTCGACCACTTGCACGGGAAATCGGAAAATCACCTGATGGTTTCATATACTAGAAATGTATGAATTTCTGTTGCAACAAAAAAATTGCTGTTATACCGATGAGTACAGCGAACTCATTTTCCAGGGCAGATATAGTATTCGGTCCGGGGACTATCGTCCTAATATGCATTAAATACCTGTTTTATTACCTTATTAGGTTATTTTAGCAAAAGCAAAGATCATGCAAGTAAACAGAAGTTGTTTTCAGTATTAAGCAAATTTTAAATCGTTTCAAAACTGGACACAGATTTACCTTCATTCATTTATGTATTCATAAAATGTATTTTCATAAATTATCAACATGTGAAATCAAACTTTGAAGTCTAATTAACAAGAAATGAAACTCTATAGTCTAAAATATGTAAAGATTAACACGATTTAAGTAATTAGAAACGGAAATAGTTTTTGTAAAATTTCTCAAGGCAATAGTTCACCGAAGTTCTGCCCGAGATTCACAGGAATGAATCCTCCTATAACAAATCAGTGCATTTATCAAAATAAAGCCAAAACTCATCATATCTATTTTCTTATAATAATGGAAAGATAATTTTATAAAGTAATAAATACATAAATTCGGTACTCAGTGGAATATGTAAAATCTAAACATGACAATTACTTGGTCATTTTTTTTGCCAAAATTAGGATTTTCAAAATGTTTCTAATTGGGAAATTCTTTCCAATTCCCTTGACGATAATTATGGCAAAGTTATCAAGTTCGACTTGCTTTGATCTTACCAAAAAACGGATGTTTACTGTTCATTTAAATCAAAACGCATTTAGTGAAGTCCATGGAAAGTCTCAAAGTAGATTACAATCTATGAACAAAACGAAGAAAATAATCCATTTTGCACACACTATAAATATTAAAATGTCTTGATGGTTTCTGAATGTGTTTATTTGCTTCCAAAAACCGTTGTGGATATCTTTGTAGTCAGTTTAACAATATCTTTGATGTCATGCCACTTCAATTTTTTTTTTAATTTCAAAAACTTAATTTCTTTTTTATATATGTATCTATATGCCTAGCTCTGTCCTTAGCTGAATTTTGGCTTTTCTATTTAGATTCTTTTGGTTATTTGTTCTTTATCAGCTTTTACAGGTTTACGGTTAATGGACTTCCAGATGTTTTGGTTTGATCTGCACTGATGGGACATAAGTTGTTGAAATGAGCATATGCAAAAAAATAAACAGTAACTTCGGTCTTCTGTTATTTTTATTATTTTTACCATTGGACCGATGCCTCTGCTGGTGAACTGTTAGTCCCCGTGGGTATTCACCAACCCAGTAGTCAGTACTTTGGTGCTGACCCGAAAACCGACTTTATTGGAACTTGCAATATCTAAATTTTACTAAATTTTGTTTAAAATTAATGAGTATCTCCCTCGTGCTAACTCTATCCTTAGCTGAATTTTGGGTTTTCTATTTAGATCACTTTGGCTATTTGTTCTCTCTCAGCTTTTACAAGTTTTCTGGTTAATGGACTTCCAAATGTTTTGGATTGATCTGCGTTGATGAGATATAAGTTGTCGAAATGCGCATAGACAGAAAATAAATTAACAATAACTTCGGTATTTTGTTATTACCTATCAACTTCAAAAGATTTGTTGAATCTATTTTTGGTCATGATTTAAACAGATGTCTACCGATGTCTACTGATATCCACTATTATTCTTTACCAAACCCTTCGGACTGTCTCGTGTTCATTTACTCGATATCCTTTCATTCACCATTTACCATGTTAGTCCCCGAGGGTATTCACCAACCCAGAAGTCAGTACTTCGGTGCTGGCCCGAAAACCCATTTTATTTGAAAATTTGCAATTTATAAATCTGAGAAAATTTAAGGAGTATCTCCCTCTTGCATAGCTCTGTCCTTTGCTAATTTTGGCTTTGAATTAAGATCATATAGGTGATTTGTTCTCTATCAGTTTTTAAATATCTTTGAGTTTGTGGTCTTCCCAATGTTTAGATTTTATCTGCACTGAAGAGACATAAGTTGTCGAAATCCGCATATGCAGAAAATAAATTCACAGTAACTTCGGTATTTAGTCATTAGTATTACTGTGAAAAGCAATTTCATTTAGAAAAGTAACATTTCATGGTTTTTATGGTGTTTTGTCGATATTTTGGTTGCATCCTATAATTTTGGTGTAAAATAAACAGCAAATGGTCAAGGTTATCGATTCAAATTTAACTATTCGGCAAGAAAAACGTTCTACAATGTTGAGCTTGTACGGTCTATTTTTTGTATCTCGATACTATTAAAAAGAAATGATATTCTTTGGTAAGCTTTTTTTTAAAGTGCCGTAAGATAATGTATATTTTATAAAGAGGTTAAGAGTTTTAAGGATAACACTGATGTTAAATTTGGAGTTGTATACCATAAATGGGCCCAGTGCATATAGGCTATTGTCATATAAATATATTTATTTTGAAGATGGTTAGAAGAGATGAAATTTTATCCATATGTCATGCCCTTTCCTAGTAGGATGCCAAAAGTAAAAAAAATAGTTTTCGAGTTTGGGCTAACGGAATCACTCACGGCTAATTTTTATTTCAAATGAAATAACAACAATTAATTATTATATTTTTAGCTGTCGTAGAAAGTTTGTGTGGTTTTCTCAATTTAAAGGGTACCCTATAACAGAGATTAAGATACGATATCGTTCAAGTTATATTCTTATTTTTGAGAACTTCTTTTTGACTACATATGGATTACGGCTTTCCATTTTATTGGCTTTTTAATGCTGCTGAAGAGAGATTACTCCTTGAAACACGTGTACAGCATATCGAAATTTACTGTTTTTATGCAACTTCGGTATTTTTTGTATCATAGAAAATAGTAGAGTTATCTGATATTTTGATAAAAAGCTAACTACATGGAAGTCTAGACCTGACATATTTATTTGAACCATCAGATGCAAGTTATTTTTAATTGGTTTTTATAATCTTTCGGTATTATCGGTATTATTGTCGGGGTTAATTTGACTCTAAATAAACGACATTTTCTTTGAATGTTAGCTTCCTATGCTTTATTACTAATACAGCATGCACATATGTTAAAAAAAATCATGTATGAAATGTCGACCGTTACAGAGAAATCAACAAATAAAACTCTAAAATTTGAGTGAAGTTGATGTGCCAATCCTTTAGTTGGTAATTTGCCTTTCAGTGTACAACGCGAGGTAACTCTATTCATTTTTTTCTCAAAAGTTCTTGTCAAATTACATTAGCAAAGAAATTAATTATCATGACGCACTCTTTATTTGTGATATCCCCAGTTTTTTACTTATTAATGTAAACTAAAATATAAAAGAATTGTTTAAATCTTATATTTATATTTATATTACTTACTAATGTAAACTAATATACAAAAGTAAACCAAACATCTGTGCATGATTTGACAATCAGTATAAGCTAAAAACTGCTGACATGAAAATATATTTAGCTAGACCTGGTTTCAGACTGTTATGTGCAAAAAGATGCTTAGTTTTTAGTTTGGGTTAACGGAATAGCATAGGTCTAACTCTTGTTTTTAATGATAGTGCAACTATCAAATATTGCGGTTGACAATTTTTCTGGTGGTTACCACCTGCTCTTTTTTCCTCGTGGACTCTTTGTATTTCTGTTCGGTAATTTTGTTTTACCCCGATTGAACAATGATGGTTCTCTGATATTGGCCATTCATCCCGAGGAGAATTTTGTTCCCGAAAACCGATTTCAGTTGATAATTTACAATATTATATCTAAATTCCGGAAAATTTGTTAAAAACTAAGGAGTATCTCCCTCTCGCAAAGCTCTGTCCTTAGCTGAATTAGCTTTTCTATTTAGATCCTATTGATAATTTGTTCTCTTTCAGGTTCTACACATATTTCGGTTTTGGCTTTCCAAATGATTTGATTTTATCTGCACCGAAGAGACATAACGTCGCATGAGAATTTAAGTGATATACCTCCATTTTTGAAAAATTTCGGCTGAGGTGGCAAACTAACTTTAAAGAACACGTTCTATATCCATAAAAAATCTCAAGGTTCCTTGTGCTGTCATTTATGAGATATAAACAATAATTAAATGATCTATCTGCAAACTGGAATTGACTTTATCAAGTTCTAAACCAATCAGTGCTTTTTATTGGTGCCATGTGACAAAAGTTAGCCAATCAGATTAGTATAAACGATTAAGATTAGCTGTGACCTGTAATTGTTCCTTTAAAGTTATTTTTCATAAGTGTAAGAGATTATTTTGCAGTAAAAAAAGGCTAGATCATTGTTTCTTATACATGTATTCAAGCAAAATTATCATCAAATTAACTTTTAAGGTTTCTATAATTTGGTGTTATAAGGAGATAAATCATTTTAATTTTTAAGGAAATGAACTGCAAAGCATATAGTTTTGTATATATGTACTATCAACATTGATTTAGACAGTAATATTATAAATTTTACATTTTATAACTAAATCTTGAAGCTAGTTTACTTTTATTATAGTCAAATGTGATTTCAAATATTTACAAAACTCAAAGAGACATACAAACTGATCTTATTAAACCTGGGACTAATATATTAGTCCCCGATTAAACCCATATATTTGTTTAAGTGAAAGGTGGGTCTGATTATTTTATTCCAAGGTTTGAATCACATATATTTTTACAGTTTGTTGCAGAAGTTTGCTACATAACTTTGCAGTAAGCTAAGGTAAACATCATAAGGCGATTCAGCGCCCAAGGTTTCTATATCTGTATGCATGTTAAGCAGAGTGAGAAATATAGTTTCCATAACGAGAACTAGTTGATTATGAAATTTCTCACATCGAGTTAAATAAATTTTTCAAATGTTTGAGACGAGGCTTGCCGAGCTCTTAAACATTTCAAAATTTATTTAACGAGATGTGAGAAATTACATAATTAACGTGTCACTAATACACGGCGCATTCGATTGGCGCATTTGCGAAACACGAGTCGGATTCGGAATTGACTTGATTTTCAAACCGGAATATTCCTGTATTTGCCTATTCACTGTGACGTCATAATAGATTGACATACACTTTCCCGCGAATTAGCTCCCTTTTCCGGTAAATATTGTCTATTTCGTAAACTATATAAAATATCTCTCTTAATGTAAATGGTGACATATAGATTTTTTTCAGCGTAACAGATAGCTTAAGTGTATATCTCTGAAATATCAAAAAATATATCTGATATTTATTTTATATGAAAGATAAACAATAAGCATGTTATCACAGTTCCCTATATATTCTTTGTAAATATTGCTGAAAAATACTGAATTTGGCCTAATTTTCAAAGCCAGATAATGGCAAAAAATGATCGGTGACATATCATTTTTATTTATCTTTTTAAAATATATAGGTTAAGACCTACAAAATATCTTAAAAGGAAAGAATTCTGTCTGAAATTTTTGTTAGGATCAAACTACCTTAAGTTTTTGGAAACTGTTTCTCTAATGACTGAATGAAAAACACCGAGGATTGTGTTCCGAATAAATTTGGCGGGAAATCTCACGAAACTTGTTCTCCTCTATAGAATGGACAACAAATGTTTCCACATCGTTCAGGAAGTGTGAAAACTGGATAGAAATTAGAGAAGTAGGTTTCTTTCTGATTGTCTAGCTGTTTGCATTAACAATCATATTTTTGATTTAGTTAGGTTAATGTAGAGCTCTGATCTCTGAATTGTACTCGTGTGCCCTGTACAAAAAGTACATTTTTTAATAAGCGCAGTCCAGCTGGTGCAAGTGTTCTACAAAAGTTCGGCTGAGCCTGAGTTACTAAAAATCTTTGAAAAATGTTCTATTTCCAAACGAAAATTTGAATTTTCTAGTTCACAACGCTTTGTTTCTTTTAAAAAGTGGGATTTCTACTCTCGGCAAGACCCCTTCAACCTTCAAACTTAAACCTATGGTCTTGCTGTCAATAGCTGAAAACTCCAAAAATTTCAAATCCATTTATTCATTTTCCCCATAATTGTAGTTTTGGTAAATACAACAGTTTATTTCTAGTGCGACGATGAGTTGTCGAAATGTGCATATGCAGAAAATAAATTTAAGTAAATTCGGTATTTTGGTATTTAAAACAGAATTTAAGTTTGAAAATTATTCAACTAAATTGCTAAAACGTCTGATTTTGGACAAACAAATATCTCAAATTTGAACATCAAATTTTGAATTACCTATTTAAGTAGGAAGATGGAATGGTACACCCCGAAATGAAAGGACGTGTACTCTGTGCAGAGGCTGAATTGACGATGAATTTCACTTATTCTATCTCTGCAAAGATAGCGCTGTCACTGATTTCAGACAAAAATGTATAACTAGATATTATTATGTTTATCCAAATACTATGAAAATGAAGGTTGTGCTATCGTTAAGCAATGTGAAGGTTTTAACCAACATAGGTGTATTAATTTAAGTTAATAAGTTATTCTAATTGTATAATGTTTTATTGTGCTATATCTCGTCTACCTATTCACTGTGTCATTTATATTATATCTATATGTATTGTTAAGAAACAATATAATGGTTTAAAGCATGTGGAAAACGACACCACACCAGCATATGTGCAAACATGGAATCAAAGAAATCAAATGAGCCTAAAGTACAGCAAGAATCTCAAAAATCGGACAGCAGCATGTGACCTCTTACTGCACATGTATGTGTCTGAGTGTACTAATAAAATCTGAAAACAGAAAATTTTCATGGTCAATATTTCTTAATTCTCTGGTTTTAAGGTAGATCGACACTAATACACGGCGCATTCGATTGGTGCATTCGAGAAACACGATCCGGATGCGGAATTAACTTGATTTCAAGCCGGAATATTTCTTATTTGACCTTTAATTGTGACATAATAATAAAGTGTTATATTTTCCCGTAAATATTGTCTATTTCGTTTATCTCTCTCATGTAGATTTCTAAAGCTCAACATATAGCTGAAGTATATATCTCTGAAATATAAAAAAAAATTAAAAATCTATCTGATATTTATTTCATATGAAAGCTAAACAATAAGCATGTTCTCACAATTCCCTATTTATTCTTTGTAAATATTGCTGAAAAATACTATATTTGGCCTGGTTTTTTAAGCCTGATAACAAAAAAAAGATGATCGGTGACATATCATTTTTATTTTATTTTTCGAACAAATGGACTGAGATTTAGAAAATATCTTAAAATAAAAAAATTCTGTCTGGCTCGAACTACATATGTACCCTAATGCAGCGCTTGTGATGTAGTATCCTTTAAAGTCTTTAAAAATACATAAGCTATATAAGTGAAATTTAAGATCTGAAAAGTAGTTGATATGGGAAAAAAGCCGCGGTTTTCAAAAGACGTTTTTTGAAAACCGCGGCTTTTTTCCCATATCAACTACTATCTACGGGACTAACGAAAATAAACAATTGTTATTCACTACAGTTGAGACGGGTAAAACGGCCTAGATTCTTAGTTCACTCACATTTTTTACGTTGCTTGCGGTTTAAGCATCTCATAAGTAAAACAAAAATGTTATAGGTTTTACTATTTTTCCAACGCTCAAGACTCTTATTTAACCTGTTTAAGACACTGCTTATAAACTCTATCATTTTTATATAAGAAAGAAAAATAATAATCCAGTAATAAAAAATGTTTAGAGGAACACAGTTCTGTGATAGATATGAGTATTGTAACTTTTTACTAGATACTCCTATAGTGTCTCCACAAAATGGTCAACAACAAACAAAAACGGACTACAAATTTAGCATAAATGATAAGGCTTCGTTTTATGACTGGTATAATGGGTATTTTTTAATCAAGTTTAAAGTAGATAAACTAGCTGACGGAGCAGCACCGGACAACGACACAGTATCTGTTACTAGTATTTCAGATGTAACAAATTTTCTTAGTCAACTGACAGTCCCCCAAAACGGAAAAACAGTTTACGACTGTAATAATTTATCTGTAGCAAATCACGTCAAATTATTGCTTACACTTTCAGATGGTTATGTTAACAGCTTAGGTAAAAACA
>MJUU01043777.1:0-57040 GCA_002080025.1 Modiolus philippinarum | reverse complement strand
CTCGTGCGTTAGTTAAAGCTGTTCTCGCCTTAAACCCTGTATTATCAGGAGTGGTTGCAACATTATCAGGGTAAATAAAGCTGTTTTTGCCTAAGCTGTTAACATAACCATCTGAAAGTGTAAGCAATGATTTGACGTGATTTGCTAGAGATAAATTATTGAAATTGTACACTATTTTTCCGTTTTGGTAGACTATCATTTGACTAAGAAAATTTGTTACATCTGAAATAACAGATACTGTGTCGTTGTCCGGTGCTGCTCCGTCAGCTAGTTTATCTACTTTAAACTTGATTAAAAAATACCCATTATACCAGTCATAAAACGAAGCCCTATCATTTATGCTAAATTTGTAGTCCGTTTTGACTTGTGCTTCTCCATTTTGTGGAGTTCTTATGGGAGTGTCTAGTAAAAAGTTACAATACTCATATCGATCACAGAACTGTGTTCCTCTAAACATTTTTTATTACTGGATTATTATTTTTCTTTCTTATATAAAAATGATAGAGTTTATAAGCAGTGTCTTAAACAGGTTAAACAAGAGTCTTGAGCGTTGGAAAAAGAGTAAAACCTATAAGATTTTTGTTTTACTTATGAGATGCTTAAACCGCAAGCAACGTAAAAAATGTGAGTGAACTAAGAATCTAGCCCGTTTTACCCGTCTCAACTGTAGTGAATAACAAATCTTACATGTTTGTTTATTCTCGTTAGTCCCGTAGATAGTAGTTAACTATGGGGGAAAAGCCGCAGGTTTTCAAAAAACGTTTTTTGAAAACCGCAGATTTTCCCCCATAGTTAACTACTGTTATACACTGGTCTACCACTTTGATAAAGCTATACATTTGTCCATCACTTTCATAAGCTGCTGTAAACAGAACAGGACATGCTTACCCTTCCAAAGCATCTGATTTCACTTTCGATTCCTTGGTGCACATTTACCATGCGTAACTATGCTGCAAAGTCTACACAAAAATTTTTCAAAGCAGCCTCCAACCAGATTTTAAAACACTGTGCACAAAATATAGGTATGGTCCAAATAAATCAAATGTGAATTTATAAAGTTTGATTTCAATCTTTAAAAGTGATATAGGTAATATCGTTAAATGTTGGTGCAATTTGGGTACTGTTATGTGAAACGAATGGCTGTATTGTGCTGATTTCTAAGATTGTTTCCTCTTTTCAGGCTATTACCAAACTTGGCAAGGGTTTCAATTTTGTTTGTTTGTTTCTTTTTTTTTTTGTTAACGTATAGACAGATTCAAAAACAAAAGATGTAAACAGGAAAAACCCATAATGAGCGAAAATCACGATCAAATGCCACAATACAACAGGGAACTTCAAATGTAACATCTTTGAAATTTGATGCAAATTGAGATACTGTCGTAAGAAACTGAATGACTGTTTTCTGCTGATTTCTAAGATTCCTTTTTTCAGCTTATTATCATGCTTGGTGTTGTTTCAATTTTGTTTTTTAGTGTATACATGTATCTATCTTAAATGAGCAGTTGTAATAAAAAAGTGAATTATTCTGTTTTTGTGGTAATATGTTGATCTAGGTTAGATATTTTAAACCTACACAAATTAGGTTATGGTCTTATAAGTGTTTTGATTTGAACTGTAGCAAAGAGACATAAGTTGTCGAAATGGGAAATAAATTTTCCGAGATAAAACAGCAGATCTGTATCTTTTAATAGTGTCGGTGTCCAATAGTTCTACTTGGCATGTATTTAAACTATATATTTCCACATTGTTTTTATGACAACGACCCAATTGTCCTAGAAAAAATATTTCTGTTATCAGTATCAGTTTGAAATATATATAGGATATATATATATATATATGATATGATAAGGATAAGCTGTTTAAGAATAAAATCAGGTGAGAAATTTGGTTATCTGTTCTAGATATTATGATATGATATATACATAATTTATGTTCTATATTTTCGTTCATAAGTCCTATAATTGAAAAAGCGATAATCTAAGAGTTGGTTTGTTTCAGATACTACACTCCTATGAACTTAGAATGAAATATGGTAAAAAAAAACATTAAGGAGAAAAGGAAAAACAAAAGCAAGATATTTGAACTACTGCACGAAATCGAAAGAATTGGAAGCATTCAGCTTCCTTCAATCAAGCTTAGCATTTCAGAAAATGAAAAAAAGAAGAAAAGAGCTAAAGTAAATTTATTTCTAATAACTCGGAAGAATTTAACAGACTTTTTTTTTATTGATGACTTCAAAAAAAATCACTGGACAATGCAAATGACACAACATGTAGCCCCGCCGAGGTCCATTATCAGCTTTGAAAAAAAATCTTCAGGAGACAGCTTTCGAATATTTTACGAAAGGATATGGAGTAAATGAACATGAGACCATAACACATATGTTAACTTCAACTGCAATAAGTTTAATGAGCTGTATGGCCATTTCGGAAATTAATTCCACATCAGCAGCACTAGAACCCAAACAAGAAAATCCATAATTTCAAAAAATGTTTAAAATGTATAAAAAAACCAAACGAAATTCGAATAATCAGTAATATCAAATATAGCTAAGGACAAAACTACGATGGAGGGAGTTAATCCTTAGGTTTTAGAATTGACATTAATTTAGAAAATAGTAACTGAACAAAGTGTACACATGAGATATTATCTCATGTACAAGTACACCATATCTAAGAAAAATAAAGAGCATACATCTCTACCACGGGGAATTGTTTTACCAAATCCACACTGCAATAAAAGACAAACTCCTGTATTAAATATTTTACGAAAGGATATGGAGTAAATGAACATGAGACCATAACACATATGTTAACTTCNTTTTTTTTTTTTTTTTTTTAAATATGGAAATTTGGCGAAACGCCATTAATGTTGAGAAAATGTAAAATAATTCCCACTGCAACACCAGGTGATGACCATTCAGAATCGACTTGTTATAGACCATTAGCATAAACTAAATTTGTCTTGTAATATGAATCCTTTGATCTTAGTATCGTTTGATACTAATATAATGGATGAAAATGCTTCAACAGTGCTTTAACTAACATGCTTTCATGTTATTACACTGTATAAAATCTAGCTCCACAGAACCATATGGGAGTGGAAGGAACTACCGACAGTGCGACAATATTATGCAAATTTAGTTAATGCACAGTTGAAACTCCGTCCCTTTTCACAAACTGACCCCCCCCCCCAACAAAAAAAAAACAAAAACAAAAACACAAAAAACATAAATGACGTCAATAGACCACTATTGTAAACATGTAATTCCGAAAACAAACGACTGTGTCTTCATACCATTCATTTAGGGGACGACCATAGTTCGGGACGGGGTGCTTGGGCGATTTTGTAAATAAATAATTTAAACATTCAAATTGTACTTGTCAGGGAAATAAATAACTTAAGTTTGAATCGAAGAATATTTTTTTAAATGGAAATGGATTTTTCTAGGTAAAAAGGTCCAAGCACCACCCCCTCCTTAAAAAGCAAATGATCGTCTCCTTACCTCTCCACACTTTCCGGTAAAATATAGACGCTAGTTCCATAGAAATCGTAGTATTGTAGTTTATTTATAACGATACAAACTCAATTTTTTTCAAGTTCAAACCTTTTTAGTTTAATTTTTAGATCCCAATTCAACACTGCTGGAATCACTAAATAAAAATATGCCTTTTATATAACAGATACCGAAAGCATCGGCCGAGCTATATTTCATATACGGGAGGGGGGTTAACCGGAAGTTCCAGAAAAGGGGGTTTCACTATGCCGTGTATGTGTTTTTGATATTGAAAACAAAAATTTTACACACCAATGAAATGTAATATTTAAAAAAAATCTTGATGAAATGGGATTGAGAGGAAACTTTCCTTTTATTGAAAACTCTCTCAAGGAATGTGAATTCAACGCGAGGGTCACCAAGACATTATCTGACTCATTATCCGATATCAATTATGTAATATTATTTAGCTTTGAGATAAATAATTTGGCCTAGGCATTGAAATATTTCATTGATGAACCACAATATGTAGATGATTTCCTGATTTGTTATGGCAGTTAAAATATGAACAATATAGAAATACTTTGCAAATGTGTTTCGCTGGGGTCGAAGTGCGTATCGAGAATTTCCTTATTTACGTGAATGGCATTTAATGTCTATAGATGCGACTAGATTAAGTGCACCATTGGCGTCAATGTGCATCTTTTTTGCAGACAATTTGTTATTAACAACAATAAGGCACTTAATCGAGTTGCATCTATAGAAATTAAATGCCATTCGCGTAAATAAGGAAATTCTCGAAACGCACTTCGACCCCAGTGTTTTTGAACATATTTGAAAAATGAAGCATTGAATTTTGAAGTTCTAAACAAGTGTAGAAGTTTAGATTTTTTCTGCTCTGAACTGAGTCTGAACTGCTGTGCTCTGCTCTAACGCCTGAACTGCTCTGCTCTGCTCTAACGTCTGAACTGCTCTGCTCTGCTCTAACGTCTGAACTGGTCTGCTCTGCTCTAACGTCTGAACTGCTCTTAACAGATGGATCTTAGGATGGAGACAGGGTGCGCTCCGCAGCTGTCTTCGGAGAAGCAATATACACACAGACAGATGGGTCTAAAGATTGAGAAGGGTTTCCTCTGGATCTGTCTTCGCAGACATTGATGCAAGGATGAATACAGGGTGTCCTACGAAGCTGTCTTCAGAGACCGACACAATATACAAAGATGGATCTAAGAACGGAGGCAAGTTTCCATCTGAAGGTGTCTTCGGAGAAGCAATATATACCGATGGATCTAAGGATGGAGGCAGGGTGTCCTCTGAAGCTGTCTTCGGAGATTTAGGCAAGACAGATGGAACTAAGGATTAAGACAGGGTGCCCTCTTAAGCTTTCTTCGGAGAAACAATATGAACAGATGGATTTTAGTTTGGAGGTAGGTTGCCCTCTGCAGCTCTCTTCGGAGACTTCGGCAATACAGATGGAACTAAAGATTGAGACAGGGTGCCCTCTTAAGCTGTCTTCTTAGAAGCAAAATGCACACATGGACATAAGAATGGAGACATGTCATGATGATGTCTTCTATAGCTGTCTTTGGAGACTGAGGCAATATATACACATGGATATAAGGAAGGAGACAGGATATCCCTGAAGCTGTCTTCGGAGAAGCAATACGCACACTGACAGATGGATCCAAGAATTCGCAGACCGAGGCAATATACACAGATGGATCTAAGAATGGAGGCAGGATGTCCTCTGAAGCTGCATTCGCAGACCGAGGCAATATACGCAGATGGATCTAAAGACGGAAGTAGGGTGCCCTCTGAAGCCGTCTTTGGAGAAGCAACACACACAAATGAATTTAAATGTGGAGTGGCATGATGTCCTCTTAAGCTGTCTTTAGAGACCGACGCAATATACACAGATGGATTTAAGGATAGATATAGGATGCCCTCTGAAGCTTCCTTTGGAGTTCGGAGCAATATATACGGATGAATCAAAGGATGCAAGCGGGGCGTCCTATGAAGCTTTCTCCAGACACCGACGCAGTATACAAAGATGGATCTATGGACGGAGACAGAATCTAACGAATAGCATAATCTAGTTCCATATGTAATGCTGCTGAGGCCAATGCTATTTATTTAGCACATAAGCTGAACTATTATGTATTTACAATTGGTAAACAGGCTTTATATTCTGTTGATTTATTCTATTATTTTCTTAAAAATGCAAAAGAAAAACATTGGAATGTACATGGAAACTGAAATTAATTTGATAGGAGTTGACAATTCTTTAAAAGTATCAGAAAAAATATTAGACTGAGGCAAAATGTAAAGATTTTATCGCTTGTTTTATACAGCGTTATTTTAAATATTAATGTGAAATATAACTCTTCTTATACAAGAAAATGTTTAAAAAACAATCATATCTGCTGATACTGTCAATAGGATCTTATTTGTGTGTATATTCACAGATCCAAATTGTATTAGATTGTAAGTTTAACTGTTTTAATTTTTTTTGGATAGAATATGTGACGATATTGTTCGTTGATTGAAAATTTAAATGTTCTATTAAATCTTAAATATTTGCTTTTAAAATTGAAGTATTCAATGTTTTATTTTCCGTTTGTGAAGGATGTAAGCGTATGTTTTATCTTTTTGTTATTTTCAAATGTTATTCTGACCAACTGTTTAAAGTGCCCACATCTCGTAGCATTTATTATGCCCTGTTTTCTTGCAATTAGTGCCCATGAATTTTTATACGTATTGATTATTCTCAATAAGACTTTGTCAAGCGACGGATATTAGCGGTTGTTAATTTAATTTTGTTTATCCCGAAACATTGTGGCATGTGACTGTGTTTTTCGGCCGTTAGGTGTTTCCGGTTATCTTTTTTATTCTATAATAAAATCAAATTGCTTAATAGGGTTTGTGACAAAGAGATGGCAACACGAAAAAATCTAACTAGAAAAATACAGAAAAACTTAAACATCACATTCTTTTGAGTTTTTTCATCACATTTTTTACCTATTTTAATTAGATTGATTAGATGTTGCGTTAACTATAAGTGCAGAACATAAATTATCATCACCAAAATGACTGTTCTTTCATTTCTGTGTTCGGTAAAGAGAACAAAATACCAACTTTACTGTAATTTTAGTTTCTGCATATGCGCATTTGACAACTTTTGTCTCTTCAGTGAAGATCAAATAAAAACATTTGAAAATCACGTCAACACAATGCAGTTTCGATTATCAATAAAAAAAATAGATAATGAAATTGTAAAAAATAAATACCATAAGCGGGAGAATGTTTTAAACTACAAAAAGACATAGCAGTATCTTACATTGAATATTTTCTAAAATCCCCTCCGGCATGCGGAGGTCCCTCCTCTTCTTTTGTTTACAGTCCCTCTGAACATGTCAATACCGGTTTTAAAGAAAGTTGTCTGTAAGGTTCCGAAACCAGAGCATATTAAATGAAATTTCAATTTTAAAATCGTTTTGAACGCTGTTGAGGATTACTCTAAAGCACTGGATCAGAGAGAGACAGATCAAAAACAAGAACTTGTCAGATGGGATCAGATCTATTCGATCTTTAATGTGGAGTCGTGTAAACAAACTACGAAGTGTGTTAACAATAAACCTAAGTCTTTGTGTAAAGATATTGAAACCCGTAAGCGCCTTTCTACATAACAACCTCCACCGTGGTATTTGTCCCGGAGTCACCTGCGCTTTAATGATAGAGACATTCGGTGTAATTATGTCATGAACGTCGGGGTATTTGCCAAAAATACAAGTCTTGGGTTTAAATTTCCCTCGCCTTTCAGGCAAAATTTTTGGCAAATACCCCTCTTTATCATGATATATCTGTTCAAAGGCTTTTAATAAAATCTTTTTTGTATGCAATACATATTATTACAAACTGCCTTTTTAAAGAACTAGACTTTGTTCAAAATGCATCAGGTAATGCTACATTCAAAAGAGTTTCGTTTCACAAAAATCCTCTCCAATAACACGTCAAAAATAGGAATCAAGACCTGTCCTACATTTATTGGATACTGAAGTACACAAAAATCTATACAATGCCTCTGCTGGTGGACTGTTAGTCCGCAAGGGTATTCACTAACCCAGTAGTCAGTACTTCAATGCTGGCCCGAAAACCGATTTTATCTGGAAACTTGCAATATCTACATTTAAGGATGTATTCTCATATGGTTTTGGTCAAATCTCGTTTATGAATAATTCTTAAAACTTGCCTTATGAGTGACATTTTTTAATTGATATATATTATATAACGACCCTCCAATATTGTGTCAAAAAAATATGTACCTACGAACAATGGTTTTCGAGAAACCGAAAATTCCAATTTTTGACCAAATTTGACCATTGATCTACAAATGTAAGTCAGAATTTAGCTGATTTTGGGGTAGTGGTAAATAAAAAAAATGTCGAGATAGGTACTCATCTTATTCATATCATTTCTTTTCTAAGTTCTTCAAGTTATAATTGTTCAACTATTTAAACCAAAAAATGTTGAGTTTTGATTGGGATTTTGAAAAATATGGATTTTTTTAACAGATTTTACCAAGTCTTGAATTTGACCAAAAAAGCAACATTTTCTTACAAAACTTTCTTATATCATCACGGACCTATGTTTTTCTATTAGTGACATTACTTCAGACTCATGAGATCTAACAATCTGGAAACTTTTAGAGAAAACTTGATGCTAGAAAGTGATATTTTAGCCCAAAATTGCATCAAAATAGGTCAAAATTGGTGAAATTGCACAAAATCGTCAAAAATAGTGGCTTTCAAATGACTATAGCACAAAAAATGCACACGGACATATGTTTTCTTTTCAAACATAAATTTTTCAGGGTCTTAACATTATAAAAATGTGGGTTTCGGGAAAAACTTGATGCAGGAAAATTTTGACCCCTCAGAAGAATACATCCTCAACAAAATTTTGTTCAAAACTAAGGAGTATCTTCCTCTTAAATAGCTCTGTCCTTAACTGATTTTTGGCTTTTCTATTTAGATCTTATTGGTCATTTGTTCTCATAAATATTATGGCATATAGATTTAATGTATTTGTACAGATTTTGTCTCATTTGGATTTACTCCATATCCCTTCATTAATTTTTGTTAATTCCAATATTTTTATTTTATCTGCACTATAGAGACATAAGTTGTCGAAATGCGCACATGCAGAATCTAAATTAAAAGCAACTTCGGTTTTATGTTATTTACAAGCCGTATTATGGAACTTCTAAGATTACAAACATTACATAAAGAAGCCTGAAGTGAAAAATGTACAGCACAAAATGCTCTGCCAAGTTATGATCAAAATTCCCAGCAACAAGGATTTTTTTCATAAAAGTCCTTAACAACCGTATGCAATTTCAGTTTGAATGTTGAATGTAACATAATTGATGTATTAAAAATGTTGCAAAAAAGAAAAGAAAATAAAAAGCACTTGCAACCACACATGTCCTGGATCAGGCTAGGACTATGAATTTCAGCTTATGAAGTCATTTTCATAATTGGAGGGAATATATTCACCCATTTCATAGAACACAGAACAGGGTTGGCAGTACACATAGCTCATACAAGGGAGGACCTTTAAAGTTGTCCTTTAAATTGTATTGATGAATGGTAACGACTTAAAAACTAAATTGTATTGAGGAAAATATACTATTTTCACCTGTGTACAGTATTGATTTATCTTTTTTTTTTAAACTGAGGTGTTTAGAGTCACATGGACAACTTATCACGTGATTTTTTCTTTTTCAAAACGAGATTAACGTTTCAACTAGCATGGTTCATAGATAAAGACAGAAGTAGTAAGTGATTAGACATTTCAAATTAAAAAAAAATATTAACAAAAATAGTTGTATCAACATTCTTAAACGATCAATAAAAACTATTGCGCCGAGAGTGCATGATACGCCAGTTCTCATTTCGAACTTTATGAAATTGTTGGACCATAACAAAATTCTGATTGAAAAAATAAAAAAAAGTGCGTTACCAAGATGTAACCATTTGACAAATATCAAATTAATATGTAAAATCAATGCATAAAACGGTGCAAAAAAGATGATTTTTTTGAAAAAAAATTAAGTCCAATGGCCATAACTGTCCACAAAAGTCATTCAAAAGGAACCAAATTTAAACCTAATCTTTAATTTATAAACATACAATCATATAACATATATCAAATCAACATGTTAGCGCATTGTAAAGAAAAGGAGGAGAAACTGATTACTAACTCCAAGGGTCGTAACTCAGTACAAAATCAACCAATCAGGACCAAACTATAATGTGATCTGTATCTCAACTAGATACACTCATATACCAAGTATCAAATCAAAATGTCAAGCGGTTACAGAAAAAAAAACTCCGGAAACCAATATTTTTCAAAATTTCTCTCAGTTCAAGGGCCATAACTCAAAACAAAATAAACAGCCGGAATCAAATTCGTACTTGATCTGTATATCACATAGATGTACTCAATGACATATACCAAATATCAAATTAATATGTCATGTGGTTATAGAAAAAAATCCGAAAGCCAAATTTTTTTCAAAATTTCAATAAGTCCAAAAGCCATAACTCTGTACAACATCAACCGACCGGAACCAAATTCGCACTTGATCTGTATATCACCTAGATTTACTCATATACTAAATATCAAATCAATATGTCAAGCGGGTACAGAAAAAAAAACTCTAAAAAGCAATATTTTTCAAAATTTCAATAAGTCAAAGTGAAATAACTCTATACAAAATCAACAGACCGGAACCAAATTCGAACTTGATCTGTATCTCACCTAGATATACCGGTACTCATATACCAAATATCAAATCAATATGTCAAGCGGTAACAGAAAAAAATCCGGAAACCAATATTTTTCAACATTTCACTAAGTCAAAGGAAAACAACTCTGTACAGAATCAACCGACCGGAACCAAATTCGAAACTGATCTGTATCCCATCTAGATGCACCCATATACCAAATATCAAATCAATATGTGAAGCGGTTATAGACAAAAAACTACGGAAACCAAAATGTTAAAGGACGGACGGACAGATGGAGGGTATACCATAATACGTCGTTCTTTCGACGGGCGTATAAAAATTGATCATTTATCATAATGAAATGAATTTTTCTGAAAGGACCAATATGCATTTTTTAAAAACATGTTCATATTATTAATTTTTTCAAGAGATTTCACAAAATGGACAATTTAGGTGAAAGGGAACTTATCACCTGACTGTAGAGCATACAAGATAATATGACAAAGTATGAATTATGAATGACAGAAATTGTTCACATTTCTTAATATTATTGATTAATTCTCGTTAAACTTTTTATCATATCTTGTAGTCTGCATTCTGCATGTAATTTCTCCAAAAAGCAAAAAACAATTAGTTTTTTTTTATCAATACTGAATCTACATGTTTTAACTTATTTGACAGAAGTTTGTAAAACTTAAATTGCAGATGACACAAGTTTGTGAAACTTAAACACAACTTTGTAAAACTTTAATTTGTGGTAAATAAGTTATTGCTTCAACCATTTTCAAATCAAATAGTCTTAATACATTGTGTAGAGGAAAATCTCAAATGTGGGGTCCATCGTTAGTTTAATATTCAATAAAATCTTATTATAATGTTTTAGCTTAGAAAATAATTAAGTAATAACAGTACATTATTTGAATACCCGAGGGCGTCAATCGTAGATTTGACGGTCAAAATGCAGTTAACATGCGACGCGTAGCGGAGCCTGTAAATGGATATTTGACCGTCAAATCAAGATTGACGCCCTCGGATATTCAAATAATATACTGTAATTGCGATTCTAATGCATTAAATGATTTCATGTTCTATTTTTGACTTGTTTATTTGTAATCATATAAGGAACCAGACTAAACAGGGAATCTATTTGTCCCAGGTGTGTAGATGGTGGAATTGACCGTTAGACAATTACATTTTGTATGTTGAATCCTACTCATTTAATCGATGTTAATTAATAATTTTAGAAACTAATGGACAAAGGATGAACTTACACATTCTTTTATGATTTAAGGAGGTAGACCTAGGTTAAGGGACATAACTAATAAAAACCACTTGTACGTTTGTTTTAATCATTTTTATAAATATATTCTAAGCTTCCTGGTAACATAGATGATGTAAATTCTGTTTCACATCAATGCTTTAAAAGCATTGATGAAACTGACAGTTTAAAACACCTTAATGATTAAAAGAGTTATCTCCCATAACCTAGGTCTACTACTTTCAGATTTTGATTATTGTTACTTCAATACAAATATCTTTGTAGGAAATGTTTTATGTACAACTCAGAAGATTACACACAATTCTAATCGTGCTTGTAATTAGATACGAGTCATTACCTGTCAATTCTGGAACTGCTACAAACTGTGAAATTACACCATTTCATTGGGGAAGTTATGCAAACTGCTCATTTCGTTCCCTTAAAGACATTCCAAAGATTTCCAACCCTGGTAGCTTTCTTGTTCTGTAAGTACATTTAACATTTAACAGGAACTGTTAATGTGAAAAAGTTCCATTTAACTTCATTATTCAAACAAACATCAAATTAAATATATTACTACATTATGACAAATCGCTACAATCATTATTTATAAAAAAACATATTTCATATACTTTCAGGAAAAATAAAAGGATATGGAGTGAATGTACATGTGACAAAAAACGCACACGATACATAGAAAAACTCAAGTTTATCAAGGACAGGGCTTTTATTCCTGTCTACATCTTGATGTCGCGTGAAGGTCTTCAACTAGAGGTGAACAATATTCACCCCCCTTCAAGCGAGATCAAGAAGGTCCCTATCGTGCACTTAAGCGGTATTCTTGACAAAAATTATATCAAGGTATATTTGTATATATAGAGCTAACAACTGAACATCATTGAATTAGTTATTGTACTGGTAATTCCCATGCAGAGATACGGTTAATATTTGGGAGAAAAGAATGTGTGCTTTTTCGCAGCATCTGATGACACTGTCTAGGGCTTGTAAATTCTACTGCTACTGGCGTTCATGTCATGAACAAAATATATCTTTGAGATATGTTTTTCACTGGACGATAAAATATATATAGACAAGACATTTTCTCTTAAAATAAAGAGTGCTGTGCGGCAGTTCGTGTAAGCATAAATAAACAAACGAGTTAAAATTCTTGTCGAACTGCGATAAAAGGTAAAACAAAAAATATATACACTTATCAAAACATAAAAAAAGATTAAAAAACAAGCAAAACATAAAAAAGATTATAAAACAAGCAGACCTCTGTCTGCTTGTTTTTTTATTTTAATCTTTTTATGTTTTGATATGTGTATATATTTTTTGTCTGCTTGTTTTTTAATCTTTTGTATGTTTTTATATGTGTATATTTTTTTGTTTTACCTTTTATCGCAGTTCGACAAGAATTTTAACTCGTTTGTTCATTTTCTCTTAAGACAGTCCGAGTTTTACTTCTTACATTTGTTCGGTCATCTTCATGTGTTTGTACCTATATGTCACAACCTACCTGTCTGTTACAACGTACATGTGTGCTACAACGTGCGTGTATGTACAAAGTAATTGTATGTAATAACATTCCTGTGTGATACTGAGCACCCAAACGTAACAACGTAACTGTATGCTACATCGAACCTGTGCGTTGCACCGCATCTGTATGTTACGATGTACCTGCATAACGGTATGTTATATCGTACCTGTATTTTACAACGTACCTGTAGTTACGATCCTACATTGTATGTGGTACAAGATACCTGATTGTTGCATCGTACACGTACCTATGTGTTACAATGTACCTATTAGTTACAACGTACGGATATTTTACAATATGCCTGTACGTTACAATGTAACTTTCTATCACAATTTACCTATGTATTCTAAACTACCTGTTTATTGCAGTTTACATGTATGATACAACGTTTCTGTTTGTACCAACGTACCTGTGTAGTATTACGTAGCTGCAGGTTAATGAGTGCCTATATAAATTGAGTGTCAATGAAAACGCGACACGTGATATATATGTTGAAGAAATCTTCTATGTCGTTCTTAATATTTTTTCTTTGCTAACTAACTAAGCCAAGCGTTTGCTTAAAATTTTGCATCAATGAATTTTTAGTCCAGTCTTGAAAATTTGCCACAGCATCAACGTTTGATTCAGTGGTCAGAAACAAATTTCCCAATTTTTCTGAACATTTCAATCACTCTGACGGAAAACTAAAGTAAAAATGCCCCATTCTTCGAATTCTGAGTTCTAAATTTCTCAAGAAGTTGTTTAGAGTTGAAATTTGTCAAAAATGGCAAAGTTATGAATTTTTGGGTAAAATATGCCGATTTTTGAGAGAGTTTCTAAACATTAAAAAGGTATGAAAATTTTCACAAATGTTCCAAAAAGGTTCCAAAAGAAGCTGACAAAATTTCAAACTGATCCATCGTGTTCACAGAAGATATACGTTAAAGTAATGTCTGTTAATGGGAAAACAAGGCATTTTGAGAAACAACCCAGCGAATGTTTAGAACCTCTATCATTCGGGGATTCAATGAAAACCTATCCCAAAACTTTGAGATGGGAAAATGGTTTCACGGGATTAAGCTTTGTAGTGGACAATAAAGAAACCAATCATGCGTAAATTAGCGGCAAAACTCCATTATTGTGCATTTCATGCCATGCTAAAAATATTATTTGTGCGAAAAAAAAAATTCTAAAAAATTAAGTGTTGCGTTTTCATTGGCACTCAGTATATTACAACTTAAAAGTATCTTACAACGTACGTGTATAATTAAGACTTACCTTTAATTGCAACGTACCTGGGCGTTACACCTGTTTGTTACAATGTACCTGAATGTTAGAACATACACCTGTATTACAGTGTACCTGTGTTTCACAGCGTACAAAGTTTTTTTTTTGTTTTTTTTACCTCTGTACCAAAACCTTTCTGTCGGTAACACAAGTGCGTTTATTACAATATACCTGTTTGTTTTAACGATTTTTGCTCCAGAAAATCGATATGATGCGTTTCTTTGTTTTTGATCGTTATGCTTCCCAGTGGCGGATGCAGGCAGTTCGAAACGGGGGTCCAATTAGAAAATGAAAGAAAATTTCCTCGAGCGGAGGGAGGCGCGAAAATTTTTGGGTATTTCTTAGTATTACATCGGGATATTCATTAAAAAATACATGATTGTCTAAAAAATGGTTTCCAACCCCGGAACCTCCCTTGGATTCGCCAATGTTGTCATTTTACTCTTTTATGGTCTCGTTAGCTTAAGCGTAACTACTTTTTATATAAAAACACATGAAACATACAATATCTTTTCTTCGTGTATGGTGCCCGTCACACTAAAAATATATAATCTGAATTTTTTTCACTGGAGTGTGCTTTGTTTTTGCATCATCGTTTTATTTAAAAAGAAAAAAATCATTATCAAAAAATAGCAGCAGTTTGTAAGATATTCAAATTGTCTGAAAATGCCACGAAATATATAATCTTTAAAACAATATATTTGCAGTTCAACAAAGCACTGGAAATATTTCACACACTACTGTGTCAACATGTTAGATGAAGGCTCCCTTTACTATGCTTTTCCTCAGCAAACAGGAGCTTCCATGGTTGGAAGTCAAACTTATCACGACTGTCCATAAGCTGTATGCTTTCTTAATTGTCGGTATAAAAGTAAAGCGTGTGGTGATAAGACAATGTTAAATTCATTTTATTTGGAGGATAACTTTTTTTTTAAATAGCTGCCAGCAGCCAGTCGCAACTGGCTATACATATTCTGAATAATTTCAAGAGATTCGAAACAACATATTTGATTTATGTTTATCTATTTTAGAGCACTTTACTGGATCTCTTATTACTTCTAGTAAGGGTTTTACGCTCGTTATCATGACACGACAGACCGTTAAATGTTTCCATCTCTCAAATGAGAACAAACACTTTCAAACTTTATATTAATCCATCAAAGTACACCTGAGACTATTTTTAAATTTTCAGTCTCAAAACTTTCCTTTTTAAATATATTTGCTTTTTTTTTACAGCAACTATGACCATAATCAAATAGTAGAACCAGCAATTGGTGTATTTGACGACTTTACAGATCTCCGTTTTCTGTGAGTATTTCCTATAAGCACAGATTACTACTTAATCACCTGTTCCTTAAACATAAAAGACATCCGTTCTTCAGTTGAATTGGTTAGGCGTCACTGATCATGCGTTCATGTTTTGATGTAGCACAAGTATAATGTAAAAACAGCAGTAGAATACCGACGGAACAAGGGAAGTGGTGATGATTACAAAAATCGAAGTCCAAAGACATGGCAAAAATGGCAACAGAGAAAAACAAAGACAAAACAAGGACGTGAGGCAGCCACAATGCACGGAATAATAATAAAAAGACGACATTAAGAACTAAGGCACTCATAGTGTGAACTCCCATGAAAACCGGGAGTGACATCAGGTGCTCCGGAAGTGTAAGCATGTCCTGCTCCCCTAGTGGCACCCGTCACACGACTAGTAGGTCAAGCCAGGGTCGAGTCAAAACCGGGTATGTCAAATCCGTGAAGACGTGAAATCTAGCTGAAAATGTCCGTTTTCATTTGAGACACAGACACGTCATATCTGTCAATGATGTCATGGTGACGGCCATAGAATTTCTGAAGGGATGAAAGTAACAAAGGCTAACAAATTCCTGATTAAGCAGTTTTTGGGACAGTTTGTTTTTGCTCTATTCAAAAAATCACTGTATAAACTACATGCTCCGCAATTACGAATCAACTGTGAAATGTACACTCCATATGCTGGAGAGGTAGGTATATTGCTGCTCAGAAAGGGAAAGTTCACAATTGGGAAGTTAAAGTTATCGCGTTTGTCATATAGCTTAGATTTCAAACGTCCAACTTCGTCAATGTATATCAAAAGATCTAAGTAGGAAGCTGAAGTAGGTGTATCAGTAGTCTCTTTAATTTCAATCTCATTGGGATAGATCTGGTGTAAGTATTCCTTGAATTTGGGATTATTAAGAGAGAGAACATTGTTTATGTAGCGGAAGCTGAAATTAAAGGACTGAGCTAAATGCTTTTGTTTTTTCTGTGTCATCCCTTGTAAAAACTTGGCCTCGTACGAGAAAAGAAAGAGATCAGCTAAAAGTAAATGGAGAATCAAGTTTCGCCGCCTGACTAAAAACAAGGATTGTTAATCCATAGCTGCTGGGGTGGAGTGCTCTGTTCACTCATTATATATGTAGAGTGAAGGACTTTCGTCCTTAAAATATAGATTTCAATTTTTGGTTGGTGCGAAAGTGGATTTTTATTAAATTGATACGATCAAGTTTTATTTGAATTTTTATATGATGTACATGAGAATGGTTTTGATCTTATACATAACTATTTTAATAATCATATTTATTTAATTGCAAAGCATAAACCAATTAGGGTTGCAGCAATACAATAAACATACATTTAACAACATAATTCAATACAAATTTAGCATATTGATACAAAGATATCATCGGTCTCCCTTCCTCAGTTCTAATGACTGTTTTATAAAAGACACTACTGCCTTCATATCATCGGGTGTTGATGGGTTTAAAACAATACTTATTTTTTTAATATTTGGCAAAGAAGAAAAAGATGTAACAATATTGTAATTTTGATAATGATCAAATAGATTCTTTCTTAAAAGTGTATTATATTTACAAGTGAAAAAGAAATGATATTCATCTTCAAAAGTCTTACATAATTTAATTTTAATCGATGTGCACAAACTGGGTAGACGACAGCAAAATTTTGACGCAATCGCATGTTCTATCCTTTACTGAAGCCCATGTTAAAATGACTATTATCAAATGTATCAATGTTACATTTCTTAGATATCCTTTTCTTTACAATCACTTCATACACTAACATAGTAGAATATCCCGAACACAAGAACTTTGTTATTCTGATATAATTTACAGATGTAATGTTATTTATTCCAGCATCTGATTTTGAATATTTTTAACTTTTATCAAGTGGATTACCAAAACAAATTGTTAAATTGTACTTGTGTTTGTGTTTCATTACAAAAGTATCCTTCTCTGCAAAAAGGTAAATATTGTAAGTCGTTTATTTTTTCTGCTGCCGAAATATCATGTTCTTTTGTAGGAAAGCAAACAAATCATATTGATTTCTGTTTCCTTTCAGTTGTATTGTCCTGAGAAGTGAACATATGGACAGTTTTCTTTCCTTTCACATCCATTGACCAGGGAAGTGAAGATACGGACAGTTTACTTTCCCTTCACATCCAGTTGTATTGACAAGGGAAATGAACATATGGACAGTTTACTTTCCCTTCATATCCGGTTGGTTTGGCCAGGGAAGTGAACATATGAACAGGACACTTTCTATTTACTTCAAGTTGTTTTGACCAGGGAAGTGAACATATAGACCGTTTAGTTTCCCTTTTCTGCCAGTTGTATTGTCCTGAGAAGTGAACATATAGACAGTTTAGTTTCCTTTTACTTTCAATTGTATTGTCCTGAGAAGTGAATGTATCGACATGACATTTTCTATTTACTACCAGTTGTATTGACCAGGGAAGTGAACATACGGACAGTTTACTTTCAGTTGTTTTGCCCAAGGAAGTGGACATGTTGACAGATTTCTTGCTCTGTACTGACAGATGAATTGACTTAAAAAAATAGAAATACGGACATTTTACATTTCCTTTACTTCCACTTGTATTTACCTGAGACTTGAACATATAGACAGTTTACGTCAAGTAACATTGACAAGAAAAGTGTATAAAAGTACAGTATATGTTCCTTTGACAGTTTTCTTGCCCTTTTCTGACAGTTGAAGAGGAAAGTGAACATACGGACAGTTTACCCTTTACTTCAAAATTTATTGACCAACCAAAATGTTGTTAATTCATATTTTGTTTTGCTAAGTATGTATTCTAATTTAGCGCAATTGTTGTTTTCTCTACCACATTTGACATGTTTCAACAGGGTGGCTCTCTTATCAGAAGCAGGAGATGCTTACGCTAACGATACACCTGGCTTCACCCATGCTTTTATTTGGTCTGGCTTGTTCATCTGTGTAAGGGTCAGTTACCTGTTAAAGGTCGGTGGTTCTCTCCGGGCACTCCGGCTTCCTCCACCACTTAAACTGACCGTCATGCGATAGCTAAAATACTGCTGAAAGTGACATTAGAATCCATATCAATCAAGCAATCAATCATCTGTGTATGTGTGTGTGTTTTTCATTTTTCTTTTCTATGCTGTGCATCATGTTATGTCTTTGTTTCTTTGATTTCCGATGTTGCCATTGTTCTTGGATTATTCGTTTTAGACCGAGGGCTCGGTTCTCACTTACTTTAGATCATATCAAGCAACAATGTCAACTATGTCAACTATATGTCGACTATCCATGTTCAAGATTCTACTTAATGTTATACTCAATCTCGGCCGATGGCTTGGATTCGATTTATGTATGTGTGTTTATTGTCTTTTTTTTTATTTTATCCCTTGTGCTGCTCTTCTACGCTCTGGGTAAAATATAAATAGAAATAATGAGCATACAAGTATACATTACTTTAATTGATATATCATATATTAGGTTTAACCCACCGTTTCTTTTGAAATGCCTCTACCAAGTCAGAACCATGGCGGTCGACGGTTTTTTTTCTGGTTGTATTTCATCTAATTTGTCTTTTGGCCTCTTGGGCTTTAGCTCTTGGCAATTCTGTCCGTTAATTTTGTTATTACCCCCATCCCCAACAAACCACGAATTATTTCTTGATTAATGTTAAGCATTTTTTATAGACACTTAACAGCAAATGGCATTAGTAGTCTTGGCGTTGGAATATTCGATTCACTAAACTTATTGATAAACCTGTAAGTATTTACCAAATAATATCAGGAATTAAAGTAGAAATTCGATGGCTTTAATAACCAAGGGATCGACGAAAGTGGTTCAAGTGACAGGGGTGTTCGAGCTACTGAAGTAAAATAATATTCAAACTTGAACAAGGACAACAAAAAGGGTTAAAATCATCCAAAGTGATCGAGTTATTGTAGTGTGAGCCATCGAAGATCAACATTATTTAAGGAGGTAGACCTAGGTTAAGGGGCATAACTCTTTAAAATCACTTGTATGTTTGTTTTAAACATTTACATAAATCTATTGCAAGCTTCTACGTAACACAGATGGTTTTGATTCTTTTTCACATAAATGCTTAAAAAGCATCAAGGAAAGTAACTGTTTCAAACACCATGTTGATTTAAAGAGTTATCTCCCTTTACCTAGATCTACTACCATAAGCTAAAGGGATATGTCTCTCCGATCAAAAGCAATTCAAGTAAGCTTTTACCTCAGCACAGAGCATTCACCATTTTATTTGCACTTTTTAATTTTCTTTAGTTCGGAGTCAACATTTAATATAAAATAAATACAACAAGACATAAAAATATGCTAGTTCTTTACTTTTTATATGGACAAGTAAAGGCGAAGTCAAACGGAAACCGAACAATTTAGCGTACTTTTGTCAATTGACATAGTAATGTTATATCTCTGCAGTATATAGTTGAACTAATAATATTAATGTTAATTATGAAAATCAGTTTCGGTAAAAATTGCAAGTGTAATTAAAAAACTGACCTTAGTTCTAACAATAATGACACATTCAAGCAAAAAAATAACGCAAAATTTCACTTATATTATATTACATAATATAAAAAATGGATGAACTTAACAGAACTTTGACAAATCCCAACACATACTTTCAAAACCTGTGCAAACTCTTTATTTGAGACACTGTTGCTAAAATAGTATGTTTTCCACTATAAACCAAGTTCGTATCGACGAGATTATTGTTATAATCAAGCAGTATACGCGATTGTTAAAAAAAATCATTATTACTGTAGTAACATTATTGATTCTGTTAGAGTAATGATTTATTAAGACTACAATAATGATCTCATCGATTCGCGCTTGGCCAATAGTGTTTTCTGTGTTATTTGGTTCATTGGGCTATTTGAAAGATTAGCAAGTCAACATATTAAATTCCGCAGATGGACACACAGAACAAAAAGATCCAGAAAATTGGATCAATGTTAGACCTTTAGCATTTACTAATGTTTCACTTACCAAAATGGCAGTTTTGATTCGAAATTTATAAATGATAATCACAATAGATATCAAAATAACAGTTATCACAATATATATCAAAATTACAGTTATCACAATAGATATCAAAATTACAGTTCTCTTATGATGCACGATCATTATCTATTCCTTGCACGGATAGTTATTTGTGGTACACAACGAGACTTTGAAGCTGGAGTTAGATATGAACTTGTTGAATCGCCTTTACAGGAATTTCATTGGTCGAGCGCCAAATAATAACACATCAGGAGTGATGTGCTATTATTTTTTCGACGTTTCTATTGGACAACTTTGAAGTCTCGTTGGCAGTGATTAACGTAATTTGGCAACGGTGTTGTTATTCGAAATCAAAACAGCAGTTCGGCACTAAATATTATGAAAATCATAAGAGAAATAGTTTTAACAACTCGAAAGAATTGTTTATCGCTGGATATCAACTCTCGTTATGTAATTCAAATATAATAAACTCGCCAAAGGCTCGTTTTTTATACTTTGAAATTACATAACTCTAGTTGATATCCATCGATACAATTCTTTCTCGTTATGAAAACTATAATTCTCTTATGATGTGGCAGCAATATCTATTTCTTACACGATAAGATAATTTTTCGCATCCCTTAGTGATTACTTTTATGCTATCATTTCATTGGCCTTTCCTACGATTAGATAACTTTTCAGCCGTATTTTCATTGGTTGTTCTAGAGGTCACACATCAGGTCAACCAACGTCATGGCAATTCTTTTTTAAATTCCGTGCTCATTGCATTATGTCGTCTGCATTTTTTTTATACCCCCGCTTTGTAAAAGCGGAGGGTATATAGTGATGGTGGTGTCCGTCCGTCTGTCCGTCTGTCCGTCCGTCCGTCATTCCGTCCGTCCGTAACACTTTTACTGTCAAAGTTTTCTCGGCTTCTACAGGTGGGAATGATTTGATATTTAGCATTAGGCTTCCAAATGATGAGTTGTACAGTGTCAGATATTTTCATGTTTGTGGCGCTACTACTTCCTGTTTGCCGATACATTAATACTTAGTTTCATATACCACTACTAATGAAAATTTTTCGTCAAAGTTTTCTCTTCTTCCAAAAGTGGAAATGATTTCATATTTGGTCTGGAGCTTCATGATGATGAGTTGTACCGTGTAAGCTATTTTCAGGTTGGTTGCGCTACTACTTCCTGTTTACCGATACATTGGTATGTTGATACTTAGCCTAAATTAAGTTTTTTGAATAACATTAAAAGACGCAGTTGACTTTAAAGATCAGCCTTTTATTTAAACTTCTTATTATATTGGGCATGCGGGGGTATTCACTTGTGGCCCAGTGGACCACAGTACCTCTAGTTTATTTCATTGGAAAGAAGAAGAAATGAAAAAGATGATTTCGTGTGTACACACCTGTTAATTCATTCTCCCAAGACAGTTGAATATATTTTGGCCACTTGAAATATATTATTTAATTGCTAAAAATAAGTTTCCTTCCTGTGTTGATGTTATGATGTAATGTGTTTTGGGATATTGACGCGTGGAAATTGACATCAGAATCAGTTACCACCGAGACAGAGAAATTTACACCTACATTTAATTACAAATCATTCGTAACATTTTCACTCAACTGACAAGCAGAAATTAATTTCATTACTGTAATGTTGTTGAAAACTGTAATTACAATTCAACCGAGCTTTCACCCAGGTTTGTCACCAGCGAGGAATCATGTACTTGTTATTGCTATTGATTGTTGTATACATGCAACATAGTTCCTAAATCTACAAACTTATCGTTGTTTATAGTTTCTACTTTATATACGGGGAAAATTTATTGTTAGACTTTACATTCATTATAAGGATACGTTAAAAGTACAAAATCAATCTTCAATGCATTTAAAACTCAACAAACTAAATTCTCCCAACTTAACATAATTGGGAGAACACGACAGAATGGTTTACAGATGAATTTTATCATAAGAGAAATTGGTTTCACAACTCGTGAGGCTTGTATATCGCTTGTTATCAAATCTCGCTATTTAATTACTAAAGCTCGGTAATCATTATTGTGTAATTAAATAGATCGATTTGATAACAAGCGATATACAAGCCTCACACATAATGAAACCTATAATTATCACAATAGATATCAAAATCACAGTTATCACAGTTTGACCGAAACAGAGTAGCTAAAATACGCCGAAAATCGCAGTGACGTCTGAATCCTGCACTAATTTTTTACGTCAGGGATTCCGTCGATACTGCTAACCGTCTCGGTCAAAAGGTTATTTTAATTTGCCTTTTCTGTCTATGTGCAGTATTTGGCCATGATATGGTAAGCCGGAAAGCCAACCATTTTAAACAAACTGTGTTTAGACACACCATTCTCCATGCAGTATTAAGACCCTTTTTACTTCAGGGAAAACTAAGATATGACTACCTGATGTCGTATATAAGGTAACATTTCCTGCTCTTGTCTATTTCTCATCTTTTCCCGTGGAAAGCAAAACTCGTTGACCGGTCTAACTATCCAATCATTTTCACTATCGACCAAGTGCGAATCGACGACACCATTATGATAGTCAAAACAATATATGCCATTGTTGAAAAGGTCATTATTACTGTCGTAAACATTACTGATTTTATGACAGTAATAATTCCTTTATCGGAATTGCATCTATTGTTTAGACTCAGATAATCATCCCATCGATTCGCACTTGGTCTATAGTGATTTTCATCTCAAATAATTTTGAATTAATCACTTTATTATCTTGCCGACACTTTGAAAGACAGTTCACTGGTTTAATTCGAACCACTTAATCAAACTTTGTTTAATGTACACATGAAATAAATGTTTCAAATAAGAAAGAGAATCAGATTGTCATATTGATACAGATCGGAAATAGTGACCGTGATTTCACATATGCAAACCTTAAAATGTTCTAAGGAAAGAGTTCAAGTTTTTGTGTTTTTCTGCTGTTGACAGTTTGTTTGTAAATTTAAAATTGTATCAAGAAAGTTAGAAAATAATTGAATCAGAGTACACAATAGGGTCTGTAAGTCTCGTTCAATTTTGGGACTTCCGGGCACATAATTTGTACCCGTAAGTTACATTTTTAACAACAACATATGACGTTTCAAACACAAAATTAGGACGTCATAATGCTGCAACGTCATATTTTTGCGGGAAACATTTTCAAATTGCAATTTTATCGTGATTTCTCGGTGTCACATGACGAGACTTACAGACCCTATAATGTTTTATATGCGATATGTAAACTCGTTCACAAATCTACACTGGACTGAATCGCCTTACTGCACCTATATAAAACGTGTTGTAAGTCTCCTTCAATTTTTAAACAACCGATTACAAAACTAATACTAGTAATCGAAAGTTATATTTGAAAAATATCAGAGGTACAATATTCACCAGCTAAAATGTTTGTAATTTGTAGAAAACTCCTACTTGAGGATAAGAAAATATGTCGTCTTTGAACCACAAATTTAAAAGTAAACCTTATTTCGTTGTGTCTCGGAGTTTCTTTTTATAATACCCGACAAACAGATAAAAGAACTGGACAGATGCAAGATAGAGTATTACGACGAGCCTTTGATGCATCTTGCTTTGTTTACACTTCGATACCCGGTATTGAACGGAAGTTAAAACCTTTTCACAAGATCTACTATCTCTTGCAACTCGTCCCTTGCAATAAAGACTTCAAAAATTGCATAAACAGATCAGTGCCTTTAATCCATTTGGAAAGGGTATTGACCTAAACTGGCTTAGCTCTAGCGTCTTAGAATAAGTCTAAAAAGTTTAAAAATTATTGTTTGGTGAATGTGGTTCGAAAAGTTTATTACGCTGTCACTGATATTCCAAAACATAGTTAAGGTAAACGAAAGCATAGTATACCGATATAAAAGTCTCATAACATATGGAAATCTACACATGTACTCACTGGGGAAAGAGACCGAGCGTTTTGGCATGATACGGGTCTCTTGCCAGGTCACGTGAAAAATGATATCTACACAGTTAAATCATAGCCATGATGAATTCTTACTAGTCATATGAGAAATAGTATCTCCAAAAGTTAAAAAAACCCAGGACGAAGTCGCATCTGTCATGTGAACAGGGATATTCCTATAGTTAAAAAGTAGCCAAAAAATGGCATCTGACATTAAGAAATGGTGTAACACCACCGATACATTATAGCCAGGAAGAGGTCACATGCATTATGTGAGAAATGATGTCTTCACAGGTAAATCATAGCCACGAAGAATTCATAACAGTCATGTGAGGAATGGCATTTCCAAAATTTTAACAGAAACCAGGACGAAGTCGCATCTGTCATGTAAAAAATTATAACTACAAATTTAAATCATAGAATTCATTTCATCAAGTGAGAATTGATATCTCCAGAGTAAATAGTAGCTACGACGAAGGCGCATCTGTCATGCGAAATATGATATACCTGAAGTAAAGAAGTAGCCACGAAAGAATGGCATCCAACACTTGAGAAATGATGTAAGACCACCGTAAAATCATAGCAAGGAAGAAATCACCTTCATCATATGAGAAATGATATCTTGACAGTCAAATCAAAGCCAAGAGGAAATCACTCCAATCATCTAAGAAATAATATCTCCAAAATTAAATAGAATGCAGGAAGAAGGCACACCTGTCATGGGTTAAAAAGTAGTAAAAAGTCACATTACGTCCACGAAGAGATCGAAGAGATATTGAAAAATAATATCTTAAGAGTAAAATAGTAGCCACGAAGAAGTCACATCCTTCATTTGCGAAATGATATGTCAAAAAGTTAAAAAGAAGCCAGAAAGAAGTCACATCCGTTATGTGAGAAATAATAGAGAGGTTTAGCAACGAAAACGTCAACTTGTACGCGTACTTGTGGCATACAAGTACACGTACACGTCATCGAAATACTATAGGCTTAGCGTCAACACAACATGTACTTAACGGTACTATACGCCCCCTCAACACTCGCGCCGGATATCTTAACTAACCGACATATGTTTATTTAAGCTTCATATTCGATTGTAATATTTGAACACCATCCCAATCTTACATAATTTTTTATAGTGTGAATGTCCACATTTTTGTTTTGTATTTATTTGTTGTCAAGCTTGCGGTTTAAACTGTTACAAAAACACCATGAAATTAGTGCATATCGTATAAACACACATGGGTTATGGGATGTGGTTTGTTGCCATTGATTTATTCACTTTTTTACTTTTTTGGGTGCCATTTAGGGCTTGCTATATATCGTGTGAGGTTCCTCACTGTGTTGAAGACCGTACGGTGACCCCTAGATGCTTTGTTTTTGGTAGTTTTAACCTGGAGATGGGATGTTGTCTCCTTGACATTTACCCATTTCCTTTCTTTTTCATATGGATATATTGTGAACATTTAACTTTATCGATAAAACATTTCCCGGATTGAATCACTCACAGTGTGACGGGTGCTGTTAACAGAGCAGGACATGCTTACCCTTCCGGAGCACCTGATGTCACTCTCAGTTTCACTGGAGTTCACACTGTGAGTGCCTTTGTTCTGAATGTTGTGGTTTCTGGTTCTGTGCTTTGTGTCTGTCTGGCGTCATTGTTTTTGTGTCTAACGTCATTGTTTTCTGTGTTCTCGTTTTTGCCCTGTCTTTGGACTTCGATTTTTGTGAATTTCACCCCTTTTTTCCTTCGTTATTCTACTACCGTTGTTTCAAGGCTGCAAAATTTACGAAAAACCCCTCTATACGCACCTGTGCACATTTACGTTGCAAAATCTCTCTAACATATCCAAAGTTAAATAGTAGCCACGAAGAAGTCACATCCGTCGAGTGGGAATTGATATCTCCAGAGTTACAGCATAGCAAGGAAGAGGTGACACCAATCATGTGAAAATTATATCACTATAGTTAAAGAATAGCCAGGAAGTGGTCACACCAATCATGTGAGAAATGATATCGCTATAGGTGTGAATTCAGTAAATTAACAGGACATCATTAATCTCCGCCCTTTCAGGAGTGTAATGAAGAATTATAATGGGATCATTGGCGGATATTATTTGAAATAAATGTTTCTTAAAAGCTAGTTCACAGGTGATGTTTAAAAAGCGACAGAAGTAACCTTATAACATTCTACATTTTTTTCAGAGCGAGTTTTAAGAAAAGGGGGGTCGAAGTAAGAAATTCAGTGCGAAATTGGTATATCCGTTTTCAAGTCACGGAAATGGCTAAACAATGCCGCATTACCTAGGTATGTTTTGACGGTGCCAAAAAATATATCCACATTTATATTTTACTGAATGAGATATAAAAGTTCCCGATTAATTACGGGAAAATTACTATGAGTGTTCCTTGTCTGAGAAGTTAATATAGAAAGTAATGGAGATTTATTTACTGTATTCACACCTATAGGAGGGAAATCTGATTTTTATGTTTCCGACATTTTTAGCTTATTTGTAAGTGCCAAATCGATGGATTGTGTATATTGTGCAATGTCAGCATATTTATAGTCTGTTTCACGATTTCTCGAGTTCTTCTTCTGTGAAAACGGATGTACTCCGATAATTGTCCCTGTTTGTGACTGTCACTTATGTTCCAAATTTCCAAAGTTTTAATTTTCGAAAAATTCCGAAAAAAATAAGCTGAACGCCATAGTCTAGCGAGGTCTCTTTTGTCCATAAACTTTAAGAGAGAAGACAGATCTATTTATTTTACATAGTTTCTTAAAGGTGAAATGGACCAAATGTCAGCAAAATTATACCCGGGCTTTTCTATATTCTTTGCTATAGTCAATTTCAAAATTGTACTTTGATAGGAAGTTGACACATGTCATGATTTATTTTCCAAATATGGCTTTGTGATAACACAGGTATCGTTTATTTGTGTAAACTTGACACCTACTCAAAATGTGCAAATAACGGGAACAAATAGATAAATATGGTTGCCAACAAGAAAGCGCAATACCGTAAAGTCTCCAAAAAATCGACATTTTATCTTCATTTTTTTCAGAGGGGTGGCCTCTGAAAAAAAATTCTATAAAATCAACGGAACAGTGATATTTTTCGAAATGTGTGTAGACGTGCTTCTTATAGGTAAAGCAAACTAACAACATATAAAGTGTCTCATTCTGCGGTACTGCCAGTACTTATAGATGTGAATTCAGTAAATAAACATGACATCATTAAGCTCCGCCTATTTTGGGGAGATCTTTTAGTAGTGTAATGAAGAATTATAATGGGATCATTGGAGGATATTATTTGAAATAAATGTTTCTTAAAAGCTAGTTCATAGGTGATAAAAAGCGAACGAAGTAACCTTATAACATTACATTTTTTCAGAGCGAGTTTTAAGAAAAGGGGGTAAAAGTAGGAAACTCAGTGCGAAATTGGTATATCCGTTTTCAAGTCATGGGAATGGCTAAAAAATGCCGCATGACCCTATGTTTTGACGGTGCCAAAAAATAGATCCACATTTATATTTTACTGAATGAGATATAAAAGTTCCTGATTAATTACGGGAAAATTACTATGAGTGTTCATTGTCTCAGAAGTTAACATAGAAAGTAATGGAGATTTATTTACTGTATTCACATCTATAGTTAAAAATAGTCTGGAAGTGGTCACACCAATCATGTGAGAAATGATATCGCTATAGTTAAAGAATAGCCACGAAGTGGTCACACCAATCATGTGAGAAATGATATGTCCAAAGTACAAAAGTAGCCACGAGGAAGTCACGTCCGAAAGTTTGAAATTCCAAGTCAAATTTAAAATAAATAGGATTTCTTTTTTGAGTTTAGAAAATTGAAAAAGAGCAACAAAAAAAAAAAAAAAAAAAAAAAAAAAAAAAATGCCAGAACATTTTAATTTACTTATATTGCTAATCTTGTTCTTTTCATTAATAACAAAGCCTTTAATAACATGTTTTTCCAGCTATTCAAAGTATCTAATGCACTGCTGTCGGGGTTTAAATGTTTAAATTGTCTTAAATTATGTACCACTTTGTACTTTCACAACTGATTTAGTTCATTATTATAGTAACTGCAGTAAATCAGGTTTAATGTTTGACGAAATTGCATTAAGATGTATTTATTACTTTGCTGACAGAGGTGATCAGATGTGTCTTAGGTCAGGAGTGAACGCAACAGCAACAAATAAAAATAAAAGTTAAATCATCGGCGACTGGAAATCACAAAAAAAAACCATAGAATAAAGACAGTGTAAATAACAAAAACACAACAAAGTACTCATTATGTGAACTTTCCGAATTCACCTGAATGGATGGTGTCTTTTTTTACATTGAGTAGAAACAAACTATTGGACGCAAATCGTTATAAACGAGCAAAATGTTACGGTCAGTTTGTACAATATAAATGCTAGATGATTGTATACAAGAGAACCCTATTTGATATTCTGTTTTACCGAAATTAACTTTTGCAAAGTAAGTGAGAACCGATTGTCAGTTTACAAAAGAATAATCCGAAAAAAATGGCAATATCGGAGATACAAAGATAAGAAAGCGCGGCACTGAAGTAAATGAAGACATTTATATGATTTTGGCTCTTGCTTTGGTATTCATTTGGGAATTTTTTTATACAAATGAACAACATGGACCAAATTTTAAACGATGGTGAGATCAGGTGCACCTTTAGAGTAACAATCTCCTATTTTATATAAGAGTCCACCGTATTGAACATGTTAATTCCTGAAGTTAAGTCTAATCCAGTAGAGATAAAAGCTTACGATGTTAGATATTTATAAATCTAGATTATCAACAAACTAATACATTATTTTGAAGTTTCATTTCGGTCGAAGCGCATTTTGAATGAAGCGCAGTAGAGCTTCATGTTGAAAATAATGCACTTTTATAATCCCTATGAAACTTCAAAATAATGCATTCAATTCTTATAATTACATTTTAACCGAAATGTAAGAAAACACAATTTATTTACAGGAAAGTACATCGTGTACATTAGGATTCTATTTTTACAAATTAATCCGCCACGTGAACATGTGATCAAATGTGTTTTATGGGAATTGCAACTTCACATTGATATGCCACGTGATTGGTGTTCACCTATCAAATTGACTAAATTCAAATGAATATGCATGAAATGTAATTACTGCATCTTATTTTCATTGATAGGGATCTTAGTGAAAATAGGATTACAACTCTAACTCCAGGAATATTTGATCAGCTGATCGCCTTAAAACGATTGTAGGTATAAAGTTTATGCTTCATCGATAAATGGAGAACAACAATAAAAGCGTTGTTCCTTTGCTTTGCTTTTTTTAACCATGTATTTGTAGAGACTTTGTTTCATGTGCATTTACTCTATATCCTTTCATTCATTTACTACACTCTAACAATATTAGAATATATATTTCGACAAGCAACGTTTTCAACCTTGACAACCAGCTATATGTAAGCATCCAATAACACATTGGTGACGTCATAACAGCTTTTACTCAGAAATAATGCATTTTTTATGCATAAAGACGTCATTAAGAACAAATGTATGGTGTACCATGAGGGCTAAAAATAACATTTTAGTGCCTTACCTGCATAAAAATGTAACTTAAGCTGTATTTTTTTGCAGCCTTAGCTATAATAATATAGCCTAGACATAGTATTTTTGAAGCCTTTGTTGCATTTTTTTCATGTTGAAGTCTAGGCTATTGTTTTGATCAGTCTCACAGGTTCACAAGTAAAATTACTGACTATGCTGTAAAATTATAGGCTATGCAAAACCTTTTCTATTTTTTATATATGTATTGCATGTGCTTTAATATTGAACAGACGTCTTGGGAGGGTCATAAGTATAACATATAGCCAAAGCTATGATTTTAAATCGCTATATTTTTGGAGGCAAATGTAATTTTTACTCGAATAGGCGTTTCAATATAATATCTCGATTTGAGAAATATACGTAATGAATTGTAGACAATGTTAGAGACTATATTTAACATATACATGTATATGAATTCATGTTTTGACAGAGATTTGCACGGAAACCAGATAGGTGGTATTCCACTTGGAATATTTGATGTCTTCGAAAGTCTGGAACATTTGTAAGTGTTTGTTTTGTTATTTTTCCTATGTGACATTCTCTGTTTACAGTAGATATTTATTAGATGCTTTGCCTATGTGACATTCTCTGTTTACAGTAGATATTTATTAGTTATTTTTCCTATGTCACATTCTCTGTTTACAGTATATATTTATTAGTTGTTTTGCCTATGTGAAATTCTCTGTTTACAGTAGATAGTTATTAATTATTTTGTCTGTTTACAGTATATATTTATTAGTTGTTTTTCCTATGTGACATTCTCTGTTTACAGTAGATATTTATTAGTTATTTTTCCTATGTGACATTCTCTGTTTGCAGTAGATATTTATTAGTTATTTTTCCTATGTGACATTCTCTGTTTGCAGTAGATATTTATTAGTTATTTTTCCTATGTGACATTCTCTGTTTACAGTAGATATTAATTAGTCATTTTTTCTATGTGACATTCTCTGTATGCAGTAGATATTTATTAATTATTTTTTCTATGTGACATTCTTTGTTTGCAGTAAATATTTATTAGTTATTTTTCCTATGTGACATTCTCTGTTTGCAGCAGATATTTATTAGTTATTTTTCCTTTGTGAAATTCTCTGTTTACAGTAGATATTTATTAGTTATTTTTGTGTCGCCTGCTGTAAGCAGAGTCGACACCTAGGGATCACTATCCGTTGTCTTACGTCGTCGTCGTCGTCCTGCGTCGGCTGTCGGATTTTGAATCAAAAACTCCTTCAAAACTACTGTTCCGATTCCAACCAAACTTTCAGGATATGTTATTCACTTAGTATAGTTGTGCACCTGATACTTTGAATTTTGATTTTACAGATTTTAGAGGTTCACGGAGCCATAATTGCTCATTCGTGAGTCTTTCAGTTTTTGAATCCACAACTCCTTCCAAACTACTTGTTCAATTCCAACCAAACCTCCAGGATATGTCGTTCACCTGGTGCAGATGTGCACCTGATACTTGGAATTTTAATTTTACAGATTTTAGAGGTTCACCGAACCAAAGTTGCTCATTTGTGAGTCTGGCGGTTTTTGAATCCACAACTCCTTCAAAACTGCTTGTCCAATTCCAATAAAACTTTCAGGATATGATTTTCACCTGGTGTAGTTGCGCACCTGATACTTAGAATTTTGGTTTAACATATTTTAGAAGTTCACGGAGCCAAAGTTGCTCATTTGTAATTCTGGTTAGTTAATAATCAACTCCATCATAGCGATAAGTCAGATTCCAACAAACTTGCAGGATGTTGTTCACCTGATCTTGTTGTGCATCTGATACGTTATATTTTGATTTAACAGATTTAAGAGGTTCACTGAGCAAAAAAAGCTCATTTGTTAATTAAGTTTGTTAATGTGGTTCTCTTTCAAAACTATAAGTCATATTCCAACCAACCTTTCAGAATTTGTTGATCACTTGATTTAATGGTGCACCTGAACTTAAAATTTTGATTTTACAGTTTTTGGAGCATCACTTGGCCAAAAATGACTCTTCTGTAGTGCAGGCGACACAAGTGTTCCATGGAACACCCATCAATTTTTTCTATGTGACATTCTCTGTTTACAGTATATATTCATTAGTTATTTTTTCTATGTGACATTCTCTGTTTACAGTAGATATTCATTAGTTATTTTTTCTATGTGACTTCTCTGTTTACAGTAGATATTTATAAGTTATTTTTTCTATGTGACATTCTCTGTTTACAGTAGATATTCATGAGTTAAGACCATTTGAAAGAGTAAAGATGATAAATATAATAAAGACAATGAAAGAAAAACGCAATGAAAAAAAAACACATAGAGTACTCTTCATGATATAACATGTATTTACAATGTAGTTTATTTTACGCACTTGGCAGAAAAAGCTCAGATTTTCGAAAGTCTATGGTAAATAATAGTCCATGTTAAGACAAAATGGTCAGCATTTACAAAACATAAACGCAAGTTGCATGTAACTGTTAACAAGAGAAAACAATCTCCTTTAAACTGCAATGAACTGTCTTGAATTTTACTGTTGCAAAATACTTATACTTTCAGATACCTAAATATTGTCAAGATACGATTAGTTGTAATAAGCGTCGTACTAACATTTTTTTTTCTTAATAGGGTTCTTGATAAAAATAGAATTACGACTCTTCCTTTAGGGATATTGGATCAGTTGATTGTTTTACAAGGCTTGTAAGTTTTAAGATAATATTGGATCAGTTGATTGTTTTACTAGGCTTGTAAGTTTTAAGTTAAATATACTCATGACCAACCTGTGTTGAAATATTAAATACTATGGATCAGCTAAGTAGACATTCCATTTAGATATCCCACAGAATATTTAACATGAGATTAGCATACCACAATTCAGGATGTATTCTACCCAGGTTCCGGTATCGTTTAAATCTCGTTTATGGATAATTCTTAAACGAGGCATATTTTTTATTCATTTATATAATGACCCTGTCAAATCATGCAAAAAATTATGCACCTACGACCGGAATTTTTTTGAAAAAGTTAATTTTGGACCAAAATCAACCATTGATCTCGGTCAGAATTTAGCCTATTTTCGGGTAGGGGTAATAAAAATGTTTTTACAAGAAAAGTATGGATCTTGTTCACTTTATTTCTTTTGTAAGTTCATAAAGAGATAATAGGTGATTTGCCAATTACCGACTTTGGTTCCGTTCTTTAAAATTTTGACTCAATCAACGTCACGTGACACCGGACAGGTTGTCACATTTACCGAAGAAACCCTTATAAATCAGCATTCTGGTATATGAAATCTATTGGGATATAAAGCAAATCAAACAGGCACATAAAAGGTCATATTATTTTGATACATTTCACCAAAGTCGAAGTTTGGAATCCTTACAGGTCAAGAGAAAATAATTTTTACATTTTGGTTAGTTTACGTTGGAAACTAACCGTGTTTGTCCGGTCTAGAGTTGCTTCCCTTTGTCCAAGTTTGTAAAGCGCGAGGTTAAATTCGGGAATTCCGTTTGAATTGGCAAATGGTCTATTGTCAAACAAATATGATGAGCTTTGATTGTTTAATTGATGGAAATTGGGAAAATCGTATGCTTTTCATTAGTGATGTTTCTTCAGGTAAAAAAATATCTAACAAGCTGGAAACGTTCATGGTTATAATCGATATTTTTATCGAAATGTTCCCAAAATAGGCAAAATTGATAAAATTTGCACAAAACCAACAACAATATCGGTTTTCAAATGATACTTGTCTAGCTCTTTAAAAATACATACGGACATATCGTTATCTCTTTCAAAATGCATTTTTCATGGTTTTTGCGTTTTAAAAATATAGCTTTCGGGAAAAACTTGATGAAGGCAAATTTTGACTTCCCAGGAGAATACATTCTTAAAAGGCAAATTTTAGCATAAGTAATTTACTAATATGAAACAAAACAGAAGAAACAAAGGGAGTTTATTTAGTTTCGATACGAATATTACGATTTGAATACGTGGGAACATATGTCTAAACGAATTAAAGTCAAGTCCAGAGAATCGACAAGAAATGAGAACACAAAAGACGAATGAACAAAGACGCAAAATCCCAACACAATCACATATATAACACTCAAAACCCAAAGATTCTTTATGTAAATTCTAATAACAAAAACGACAATGGAATCGTGTGGCATGTGCTCAGGTGGAAAAATATATCCTGCTCCGTCATACTGTCAGAGAGTGAATTCATGGTAAGGCCGAAACCGGTAAAACTAGGAACATTTAAATCAGACATGAAAATGTGAAACTGACACATGTCTATCTAGGATTTATGAAGGGACGAAAGGCCTAAGCAATATCTGTGATTTTGCTCTAAAATGTCAATATATAAATCGCAAACTTTAAAGATACATTCCTATGAGGACGATAATTATGTTGTTGCTTGGAAAAAAAATTCACAATTGGGAATTCAAAATCATGACAAACGCATACCATCGATTTAAAAGGTCAATAATCATCAATGCATCATTAAGAAGTTTTTACATGCTATAAAACCGGTTTAATCCACCATTTCTTTTCAAATGCCTGTAACATTTTTTCGGTGGATTACACCTGGTTTGTCATTTTAGTCTCATGGACTTCGGCTCTTGACAACTCTGTTCGGTAATTTTGTTATTACCCCCATTCACAAGGGTTAAGGTAAAGATAAAGGAAAAGCAACACCAATAACACATAGAAATGATACTGAAAATGTAATTTTCTCTAGCTAATAAAAACAGTGCTTGTTTGATCAACTATGTCATTTTTTGTTTTTTGACTATGACTGACTGAATATTCAAATGTACGAAACAGCCTCTTTTTTGTTATATTGTACCATACATATTGATTATTTCTTCACAGAAAACTGCAGGAAAACCAGATAGATAGTCTTCCACTCGGAGTATTTGATGCTTTAAAAAAATTGGAAAAGCTGTAAGTGTTTTCTACCTTTTGTGAAATTCTTTGGTTGCAATATTATACAGCTATTGACTGGTTCGATGACAACAGCTGTTCTGTGGCCGAGGGCACAGTTTGGTTTGAGGGTCTAACAAAATAGCTGTTGTCAGAGAAACCAGTCTATAACTGTTTTGTTATACCTCCGTGGGACATATGGAGAAATTATGATCATTTTAAATGCATATTCATTGTATTTAAATAAGAAAAAGAATCACTTGACTTATCAGCATTCTCACCAATGTCGACTTCACCCAACAGCTTTTATTGCTAAAACAGGGATATTTGGTCATACCCGTTACTGTATTCCTTTTTAAAATCACTTTGATACTTCCTTATGACGTTATCAATGTCAAAACAAAACGTTAGTCGAGAATTTTTAAAGTAAACGCTGATTTTATAAATTGATACATCTTCAAATTTGGGAATATTTAGCTTCCGTGGGAAATTCGAGTTTACGAAGTACATAATTAAGGTTTGTAGTTAAGCATTTACTTTGGCACTCAAAGTTTTTTGTCTTGCCATGTATCTTGTTTTTGTAATGTCTTTGCACTTAAACTTTGGCAATGAAGCTAGGGAAGTTGACGTTTTCAGCCATTTTGTTAAAATATATAAGATGGGATGTTTAAGGACTCGCGCCTCGGATTTGCATATGGCTTGGGAAATTCGAAATTATCTTCTTCGTCAATATGACATGATTCGTTTGACTGCATATCAAATGTCAAATCAAAGTTTAGCCTTGTATTTGATCTGCAACTCTGTTTTTAGTAAGAATAGCTATTTTTCACAATTGTGCCTATCAAATACAATGGAATTCCGGCACCCATATTTGACTCTGCAATAAAACATGCAAATAAGCACAAATGCACTAGATTTCTCCATATGAACAGCTGACGTCATGCGTAATCACGTGACGTCGTTAACCAATGGAATGAAGGACGATGGGCAACAGTTCAAAAACCGTTGACCGCAACAGTCTTTTCCGACACAAATTGATAAAAAACAGACCAAATGTTAATTATTTTATGTAATTTGGCTATATAGAAAAAAATAAATAAAGGTATAACAATTATTTTTTATCAAAATTAAAACGTATTGAAACAATAGAAAGATGCAAAAAGAAAACAATGCAAGTTAAGGGAAATAAATAAAATGGCACGTAGTACACTTTGTGTGATACTTCAGAATTTGGCCTCTTCGACAAACTTTGTAGAAAAACAAACTTATTGAATGTCAGTTGTAAATTAAAGGTCTTTGTCATTTTATACATTATAAAGGCTAGTTGACTGTTTCCAAAATACTATGTAATCTTCTTTGAACAGTTATTTTATATTCTTGAAATTTAATGTTACAAAATATCTAAAAGTCAAGATTATCATGAAGCTACGATTCAAAGTTCTTTGCATATTACTTCTTTTTTTTTGGTTCTTAATAGGATGTTTAGTACAAATAGGATTTCAACTCTACCTAAGGGAACATTTGATCAGTTGATAGCTTTACAATTCTTGTAAGTTAAAAGTTACATATAGTCAATAATTGTAAGAAGTGGATTCTAATATCATTCCTGACCAGCAATACTAAAGCAACAACACCAATACTACCAATGTGCTAGATCCAATCGGATGCATACAATGTGACCCAATCATAAACTTCAATATAGCACATAAAATAACAGTTGATATTTCAAGACCTGTCCGGCTCTTCATCAAAACACAATCAAAAAGTAAAAGATACAATAAAAAACCTATTTACAAAGACTGAACTACAAATGTTTATACAAAGTGTCGAGAGCTACATGTTGGATGCTGTTGTTTGCAGATGTAACATGAGAAGGGATAAGATAATTTTGTCAGTATTAGCTCCAGACCTGCTTTGTTCACTTTTATACATGACCCTGAGAATGGCATAAGGTGCTCCAGACCTGCTCTGTTCACTTCTTTACATCACCTATTATATTGCAAGGAAGTCAGTTCATAGATAAAATAAAAACCTGTAAAACAGGGGACAAGACAATGCTACCAGGGAGTCCAGACCTACTCTGTTAACTTCTACACATCACCCATCATAAATCGCAAGGGAGTCAATTCAAGGTCAAATCAAAACCTGTAATAAAGAAAGACAAGATAATGATTTCAGGTGATCCAGACCATCTCTTTTTACTTCAATGCAACGCCCATTACATTGCTATGGGGTCAATTCAGAGTCAAATCAAAACTTGTTATACAGGGAGACACGATAATGATATCAGGTGCCCAATAGCTGCTCTGTTCACTTCTATACATCACCCATCACCCTGCCAGGGAGTCAATTCAAGGTAAATTCAAAACCTGTAATAAAGGAAGACAAGACAATAATATCAGGTGCTCCAGATCTGCTCTGTTGACTTTTACACATCATCCATCATATTGCATTTTCAAAGTAAAATAAAAACCTGTAATACAGAAAGACGTAAAATGTAGCTATATTTGTGAAATTGCCACAAGTTGTTGGTCGCCAAAAAGGGAGAAACGACAGTTTAATGAAATTCATATAATAACATTGTCAACGATCCAAGAATAAAATATTTGAAAAAAAAACATGTAAAGACCAAATGTGAAGGGTGTTTTATTCCAACCGATACCAATGGTATCAAATGTTTTTCAATTAAAAAGATTTAAAACCGAAGATAGCAAGAACTTTCACATTGAAATAACAATTACAATTTGAACTTTTTCGACAAATCTAGACTTAATTATACACCCCTCCACCCTCGTTTTAACTGGGTGGCACATAGTGAGCACGGTGCCCATTCGTCCTCAAAGATGTCCGTCCGCTACAAAAATACCCACTTTGTGGCGATAACTCCATCTAGACCACTCAGTGAGAGTCACTGAAACTCTCACTGATTGTTCCTTGAATATTGCTATTGTACACCTGCTATTTTGAAATATGATTTTCGTTTCTTTTTATTAGTTATTTATTATTATTATTATTATTATTTTATTTTGATTTTTCTTTCAATCAAATGCATGGGGAGCCTGCTTAAGGGTACACACTTTATGGCTACAACTATTCCTATACCACTAAGTAAAATTTACTATAATTTCAATTTCACGGAATATTCAGTGCATATAGCCATTGTACACCAGCTATTTCGAAATGTAAGTTTATTTGATTTCTTAATTTTTTTCTCAAATGGAGAGCGAGCTTTCCTCATATTTTACTAGTTTTGAATTATTTTCTTTGGAAATATAGATGTAATAGAATTATTGTGCGATCATGGGTTATCGTTGGACATCAGTTTTCGTGGCTTACATTGTTTTTCAATGGAAATAAAGACGTCATAATCGATGCTCAAGGCCACGAAAACCAATGGTCCTAGTTTATAGAACACTTTTACGCAAACTATTTATTGGAGTGGTCTATATAGTATTTAAATGGAATCAGATTTTTTTTCTTTGAATACCTACTTACATGTAGAATTAGTTTTATCCTTAACACCTTTTTGATGCAGGATGTTCAGTGAAAAAAGGGTGAAAAGTTAATTTTGAACTTTTCGGCCTGTTTTGGTAGGATGTTCAGTGAAAAAAGTAGACAAGTTAATTTTCTCTTTACTTCTTCTTTGACAGGGAAATCAGTGAAAACAAGTTGACAAGTTAATGTTAGCATTACTATCTCATTGACAGGGATACCAGTGAAAACAAGTTGACGAGTCAATTTTTTTACTACCTTTTTGACAGGATGTTCAGTGAAAAAAAGTTGACAAGTTAATTTGAACTTTACTGTCTCTTTGACAGGGATATCAATGAAAACAAGTTGACAAGGTAATTTTAACTTTACCGCCCCTTTTGTCAGGATATCCAGTGAAAACAAGTTGACAAGTTAATTTTAACTTTACTGCCTCGTGAATGGGGATGTCAGGGAAAACAAGTTGGTAAGTTAATTTGAAATTTACTGTCTCTTTGACAGGAATAATAGTGAAAACAAGTTGACAAGTCAATTTTAACTTTACTGTCTCTTTGACAGGCATATCAGTGAAAACAAGTTTACAAGTTAATTTGAACTTTACTGTCTCTCTGACAGGGATATCAGTGAAATCAAGTTGACAAGTTAATTTGAACTTTACTGTCTCTTTGATAGGCATATCAGTGAAAACTAGTTGACAAGTTAATTTGAACTTTACTTTCTCTTTGACAGGGTTATCAGTGAAAACAAGTTGACAAGTTAATTTTAACTTTACTATCTCTTTGACAGGCATATCAGCGAAAACAAGTTGACATGTTAATTTGAATTTTACTGTCTCTTTGACAGGGATATCAGTGAAATTAAGTTATCAAGTTAATTTTAACTTTACTGCGTCTTTGACAGGGATATCAATGGAAACAAGTTGACAAGTATGCCACTTGGACTGTTTGATTCGTTGATGGTATTAGAGCAACTGTAAGTATTTCCCATGGCTAAAATTCCGCAGATTGAATTTATATAGTTTTTCGCTATTCTAAACTTACGTTTTGCAATGGTTGTAACGAAATCAAATTTAATAGACAGGAAAGAGGTATGACATTTACTCCATTTCCTTTCTTTTTCATATATAGGAACCGCAAAACCAACGTAAACTTACTGTCATCTGAAAGAGCAAGAGATTATACATGTGCATACTCCAAGCAATTTTGACAGATTTCGACATTTTTTCTTTTTTTTTTGTTTTCATTCATTGTAAAAGACCCGCACGATCAAAGTAAACTAACTGTCATCTCAAAGAGCAAGTGTTTATATACGCCAAAAATAGTTTTGATTCTCGATGTCCATCGACTAGTACCATCTTCAAAAACAATGCAAGATATTTTAAAAGGACACAAAAGGCTATGTACAACTATGTTGGACTATTTCAGAAAATATAAAGTCTGACATATATTAATTTTAATCCTAGGGAAAGGACTTACCAGGAGCCACGTTAGTGACGATTTTCGACAACATTTGAGCATATTTTGAAAATGACCAAACAAAAAATGAAAGCGCGCGTTTAAATGGTCTACTTGTTTCAACAAATATGTCCAAATCGCGAAATAAGCGGAAATAAACCCCTCGCGAAAATTTGCTCTTTTTTACAGTATAAGTTATATTGTAATAAGAATTCACATTTGTCTAAACTTTGAAAAATACTAGGACAAAATGGTAGTATAAAGGTAGTACATTTTTATTTCCAGTTGTTAATATGTTACACATATATTTTAGATTCATTTATGACAACCCATTATCAAGTTTGGATATGAGATTGTTTGAAAATTTAAAGTCACTTCGTAAATTGTGAGTAATTTCGTCACTCTGTAAAAATATCTACAATAGCTTAAAATTACAATGTCAAGCCGCATTCTGCCATGGAACTACACTGGAAAAGTACAAATAAGACAAAAAACAAGCGTAAGCATCGTTTATGAACTCGGGACAGCTGGACTTGGTACCAGCACCAGTAAAAGACACCTTGAGGGTTGAATAAAACTTACATGTAAATAAAGTTTAAGGTAGTAGACCTAGGTTAAGGGAGATAACTCTTTAAATCAGTAAGACGTTTGAAATAGTTAGTTTCATCAATGCTTTTTAAGCATTGACGTGAAAAAGAATAAAAAATCATCTATGTTACTCAGAGGCTTAGAATCTGTTTATGAAAATGATTTCAACAAACTCACCTGTGATTTTTAAGAGTTATGTCCCTTAACCTAGGTCTACTACCTTAATTTTGATTTTAATTTTGTGTAGAATATTTTAGTTTTTCTCGGATATCGATGAAATGAATAAAATAAATACAAAAGGAACTTGATAGTATAAAAATAAAATGGCAATAATACACTCCGAGAACAGAACACTTCATATTTGAGTGATAAAACCTAAGTCCAACTTTCACAAAGTTTAAACTATAGTCATGTAATCTATAGTGTTAGTGCATGAAACAAATAGCTTACAAAACGCACCGAGGTGCATTAAAAAACGCGTACATTTGCATATGTTACAGTTATTTTCTTAAATAAGGCATTTTGTAAAATGCCTGATATTTCAGCCATTCTATAAAATGACCAAATATGTCGGGCATTATAAATAATGCCTAAAAATTGTAAGGCATTTTGTAAAATGACTGAAAATTTTCACTTAAATTGTAGTAATTGCCTAAACACTCTAAGTCAATTTCTTTTATGAACTTTAAATATCTGTAAGTCTCGTCATGTGACACCGAGATTTCACGATAAAATTGAAATTCTAAAACCTCTGCCGCCAAAAGATGACGTTTCAGGATTATGACGTTAAATCTTTTGTTTAGAACGTCATATATTTTTGTGCAAAATGCAATTTCAGGGTACAAAAATTGTACCCGGAAGTTTCAAAATTCGACGAGACTTACAGACCCTGTATTAAAAAAGAAGACAACTAACTCAGATTCCAAGATAGGAATATTTTTCAGATTTTGAGCTCAGGTGAGGATATAGTACAGATGTCAACAGGACTCTGAATTTTTTATTTGAAAGTATGAAAAAGAATGGAAATGGAGTGAATGTCAAGGAGTCAACATCTCATATCCAGGTTAAAAAGACCCAAAACAAAGCATCTAGGGGTCACCGTACGGTCTTCAACACAGTGAGAAACCTCACACCATATAGCCAGCCCTAAATGGTCCCAAAAAGATAAAATCAATGGAAACAAACCACATCCAATAACCCGAATATCAAGAAACTAAAATTTCATAAGAAGACAAGGACAAGCCAATCACCAACATATTCCTGACTTTGGACAGGAGCAAAAATTGCGGTGGGTTTAAACTCGTTTAACCCCACCGCAATGTGGGTATCATTTTTACGGCAATATCTGTCAGCAGGGTATACATAGAAGATACCTTGATGTAGCGTTGTTCGATATTTAGTAATGAATTCCATTCAAACCGGTGCTATGGCACGTCTTGATCTTTTACTATGAGGTATGAACATAGCTCATTGTTGAAGGCCTCATGGTGACTTCATGATGAGGATCAACAATAAAAGCGCTGTTCCATTGCTTGGTATAATTATATATTTGCAGAAACTTTGTCTGATGTGCGTTTATTCCATATCCTTTTGTTGTTTATTATTAATACTTTAATACTTTAATAAAGAAAATGCACAATTTACGCCCAATTAAGGGCCAAAGGCATATAACAAATAAAGTGACAATATACATCTTGAACAAACATACATATATAGCAAATGAAATTAAATGCCCCCTGTCCTCAGTTCTAGCGACTGCTTTAAAAATGAACCAAGCAATTTCACTTGTTGATTAGTTACTGGATTTAGGACAATATTAAGTATTTTGTTTTTCTCTAGGTTTTTCTCTATATTGAATTTTGTAAGAAAGTTTCTCTTAAATCTTTATTTAAATTACAATGAAAAAAGAAATGGTTTTCATCTTCTAGTACTTTGCATGTGTTATTTGTAAAGTATAATAGTGTATCCAGATGAAATATTCTTTTGAGAACAAGTACACATAACTGAAATGTATGGAGAGCATACTGATCATTTACCATCCTATTTAGCTATCTAGCATTGTGACGTGTGCAACGCTTAAAGTATATCATGTTAGACTGATGGTGCATCAAATGTTTGGGATTTAACACTGATTAAGCTATTCTTTCAATTTTTGTGAGTTTTATGTATTTGTTGTATTGTCTCTATCGTGTTGCCTCCGTTTGTGTTACATCTGAATGTCCGTGTTTTTTAAGTTTTTATTCTATATTTCCCCCTTATTTGCGTTTTAAAAATTAGATAAATTTATAAACAGAACATTTAACTAGATGTAAATTATCATCAGACAAGAAACCGATTTGAAATAAGCGTTCACGTTTTTTGTGCAATCATTGGAATGACGTCAGTTTACTCAGTGTATTTCTAACATACTTTGCATTTTTTATAATTGTTCTTGTGCAATCATTGGAATGGCGTCAGTTTACTCAGTGTATTTCTAACATACTTTGCATATTTTATAATTGTTCTTGTGCAATCATTGGAATGGCGTCAGTTTACTCAGTGTATTTCTAACATACTTTGCATATTTTATAATTATTCTTGTGCAATCATTGGAATGGTGTCAGTTTACTCAGTGTATTTCTAACATACTTTGCATATTTTATAATTGTTCTTGTGCAATCCTTGGAATGGCGTCAGTTTAATCAGTGTATTTATAACATACTTTGCATATTTTATAATTGTTCTTGTGCAATCATTGGAATGGTGTCAGTTTACTCAGTGTATTTCTAACCAACTTGGCATATTTTATAATTGTCCTTGTGCAATCATTGGAATGGCGTCAGTTTACTCAGTGTATTTCTAACATACTTTGCATATTTTATAATTGTCCTTGTACAATCAGTGTATTTCTAATCTACTTGGTATATTTTATAATTGTTCTTGTGCAATCATTGGAATGGTGTCAGTTTACTCAGTGTATTTCTAAGATACTTGGCATATTTTATAATTGTACTTGTGCAATCATTGGAATGGTGTCAGTTTACTCAGTGTATTTCTAACCTACTTGGCATATTTTATAATTGTTCTTGTGCAATCTTTGGAACGGTGTAACTTTACTCAGTGTATTTGGCATATTTTATAATTGTTCTAGTGCAATCATTGGAATGAAGTCAGTTTACTCAGTGTATTTCTAACCTATTTGACATATCTTATAAAACGTTTAGATTTTATCTGCACTGAAGAGACATAAGTGGTCGAAATACGCATATACAGAAAGTAAATTCACAGGAACTTCGGTATTTAGTTATTTGTTCTAGTACAGTCATTGGAATGCTGCCAGTTTACTCAGTGTATTTCTAACCTACTTGTCATATTTTATTACAGTCCTTGTGCAATCATCGGAACGATTTCAGTTTATTCAGGGTATTTCAAACCTTCTTGGCATATTTTATAATTGTTCTTGTGCAATCATTGGAATTGGGTCAGTTTACTCAATATATTTCAAGTATTTCTTCCCTACTTTGCATATTTCATAATTGTTATTGTGGAATCATTGGATTGGTGTCAGTACACTCAGTGTATTTCTAACCTATTTCGCATATTTTATAATTGTTCATGTGTAATCAATGGACTGGTGTCAGTTTACCCATTGTATTTCTAACCTACTTTGCATATTTTATAATTGTTCTTGTGCAATCACTGGAATAGGGTAAGTTTACTCAATATATTTCTAGTATTTCTTCCCTACTTTGCATATTTTATAATTGTTCTTGTTGAATCATTGGATTGGTGTCAGTACACTCAGTGTATTTCTAACATTTCGCATATTTTATAATTGTTCATGTGCAATCATTGGAACGGTGTCACTTTACTCAGTGTATTGGCATATTTTATATTGTTCTTGTGCAATCACTGGAATGGTGTTAGTTTACTCAGTTTATTTCTAACCTACTTGGCGTATTTCATAATTGTTCATGTGCACTCATAGGAATGGTGTCAGGTTACTCAGTGTATTTCTAACCTACTTGGCATATTTTATAATTGTTCTTGTGCAATCATTGGAATGGTTTCAGTTTACTCAGAGCATTTCGAACATACTTGGCATATTATATAATTGTTGTTGTGCAATCATTGGAATGGTGTCACTTTACTAAATACACTTCACAGTGTATTTCTAACCTACTTGGCATATTTTATAAAACGGTTAGATTTAATCTGCACTGAAAAGACATAAGTTGTCGAAATATGCATATACAGAAAGTAAATTCACAGTTACTTCGGTATTTCGTTATTTGTTCTAGTGCAGTCATTGGAATGCTGTCAGTGTACTCAGTGTGTTTCCAACCTACTTGGCATATTTCATTACTGTTCTTTGGCATTTTTATAATTGTTCTTGTGCAGTCATTGGAACAGTGTCAGGACACTCAGTGTATTTATAACCTATTTGTCATATTTTATAATTGTTCTAGTGCAGTCATTGAAATGCTGTCAGTTTACTCACTGTATTTCTAACCTACTTGGCATATTTTATTACTGTTCTTGTGCAATCATTGGAACGATTTCAGTTTATTCAGTGTATTTCTAACCTACTTCGCGTATTTTCTAATTGTTCTTGTGCAGTCATTGGAATGGTATCAGTTTTCTTAGTGTACTTCGAACCTACTTGGGATATTTTATAATTGGTCATGTGTAATCATTGGAATGGTGTCAAGTTACTCAGTGTATTTCTAACCTACAATGTACTTGGCATATTTTATAATTGTTCTTGTGCAATCACTGGAATGGTGTCAGTTTACTCAGTGTATTTTTAACTTACTTGGCGTATTTCAAAAATTGTTCATATGCAATCACTGGAATGGTGTCAGTTTATTTAGTGTATTTCTAACCTACTTAGCGTATTTTAAAATTGTCCATGTGCATTCATATTAATGGTGTCAGTTTACTCAGTGTATTTCTAACCTACTTGGCATATTTTATAACTGCTCTTGTGCAATAATTGGAATTTTGTCAGTTTACTCAGTTTATTTCTTACCTACTAAGGATATTTTTTCTGCATTGACGAGACACAAGTTTTCGAAATGCGCATATGCAGAAACTAGATTCACTGAATTTTGGTATTTTGTTATTTATAACCACTGGGTCGCTGCCTTTGCTGGTGGGTTGTTTGTCCCCGAGGGTATTCACCAACCCAGTAGCCAGTACTTCGGCGCTGGCCCGAAAACCGATTGTATTTGCTAACTTGCAATATCTAAATTTAAACAATTTTTTTTTCAAAATCAAAGAGTATCTCCCTTTCGCATAACTCTCTCCATAGCTGATTTTGGATTTACTTTTTTCGTTTTTTTTTGGTTATTTGTTCTCTATCAGCTTTCACGCATATTGAGGTATATTGGTTTCCAAATGTTTTGATTTATCTGCACTGAAGAGACATAAATTGTCGAAATGCGCATATGCAGAAACTGAATTAAAAAAAACTGCGGTGTTTTGTTATTCATAATTGTGTTAATTTGCATTTCATAATTTGAATCGCACTGGTAATCATAATATAAATCCCAAAAGATGTCCCTTTGCCTTGCTTCAATTATCGTTTTCGAAAGGATTTGAATTTGACGTCATTATATACTGCACTATTTTACCTCGGAGCGTATTAATTTGCAAGAATCATTGATCCAGAAATATCTTCTTTGTTGTTTACGACGTTGACCAATGATATTGCAATAATGATTGGAATTACAGAAATTATAAAAATTCACAAGTCGTATTGTCCTGAGAAAACTAGGTTAACGCCTATTAACATTTTGCCAAATCACTGTAAAAATATTTTTATCTAAACTACAAAAATACACGTCAGGAAATTACGATCACTAGCATCCATAATGATGATGAATTTAGTTCAATCTATGCACGTTTTGACAAAAATGTCAGACGGAAGGCAAACTTAAAGAAAACCAAAGAACATCCTAAAAGCTGTAAAATATAGGCCAAAATGTTCCAGACATGATGTCAAGAAACCTACAAAATAATTGAAAAACATGATGTCAAGGAACCGACCAAAAACGTGATGTCAAGGAACCGACCAAAAACATGATGTCAAGGAACAAACCAAATATACCAAAAACATGATGTCAGAGAACCAACCAAATATACCAAAAACATGATGTCAAAGAACCAACCAAAGACAAACATAAGCAATTCCGATGCCAAGGAACCACCCAAAGATACCAAAAACATGATGTCAAAGAACCAACTAAAAATACCAAAAACATGATGGCAAGGAACCAACCAAAGACAAATATAACCACCAATTCCGGTGCCAAGGAACCAACCAAGGAGAGAGATAAGCAATTGTGACATATGTCCAAAACATGACAAGGAATCAACCGAACACCGAACACAAAGATGTGCAATATTGATTTCGCGATGACTTCTAATTGAATCTACAATGAATTGACAAATCGTCAAAAAAAAACCTTTTTCATTAAAGATAGTTTACAGGAAAAGAAAATATGTTTCTGTCAAATTCACTCTGCATGAACAATCATTAATCCATAAGATCCAATTTTATTCCAAACAAAATAAAGCGAACACATGAAAGTTTATTTCCGGGTGTAATGTTCTCCACAAGAACTTATATAAATGGAGACCTTGCTACCTAATCACATAAAATACTTATATAGAATCTTTGGTCTTTCCATATTCTCTGATTTCATTTATTTATTTTTGGAACACTCTGTTGTATCATCGATCATCGTGAAGGGCTTTATGTTTTTATATCCCATGCTTCGCTAAAATAGTTGTCCATTTACATTGATAAATGTATGCAAATGTTTATAAGGTTAATCTTGAAGGATATTTTGTATTTTGGACCTATAATTGATATTCGTTATTCGAATTGAGGAACTAGAATAATGTCATAAGGACATTTAGACATGTTAGAGGATCAGTGTTAAAATCTTTGTACATATCTTAAAAATAAAAATATTGTTTTTTATATCTGGTTTGTAACTTTATACTTTTTTATTTTCATAATTACTTATTATTTGTTGACCGCTTTTTATAGGTTGTTATACTCTATTACTTACTCCTGACACATGTATTTTATTTCACCGTAAGATGACAGGAAACACCTCGATGACCGAAAGTCAAAACCACATGCCACAATCTACACATGAAAAACAAAAATAAAAAAAACAAATACAAAACTTGGGATAGCCGGCACTAGCAAACGCCAGCGGTAGAGTTATGGGTACACAAACCTCCCTTTTTCTATCCTTTTAGTACACAAAAAAACATACAAGTAAAACACAATACAGGTAGGCTTTTCACTCCAAGACCACCATCTTGATAATAGACAATAACAGTACATTGACTTGACATAAACGCTATATAAAGATGAGGCTTAGAAACGCGAGAAAATGCGAGCCTTTGGCGGACATTTTCACCGTTTCGAGCCAAATCCTTATATAAAGTTTATGTCAAGTCAATGTACTGTTATTGTGTTTATACTGCATTTAACAAAAGTATGTCGGTAAAATCTTGTCTCACTAGGGAAGAAAAATCAAACTCAAAACTTAAGTAACAAAAGGTCACGGTCAAGTCTATTTTTTTTAGACTGAATGTTTGGTTATCACTTAACTTATTCTCACAGAATTGCAACATTACACTTTTGGAAGATAATCGCTGTTCTCTTTTGCACACATTTGATAGATATATGTCACACTTCGAATGAATGGTTTGTCATGTATTATAACATGCTTTGATTTAAAAGAAAATAAGAGAAATTTTAAACTTTGTTAGTGCTTATCTTATTGTTTCTGTTTTTCTAGATTTGACTGTGTTGACGAAAACCGTTGCATTGATGGAATACATCGGTATACGAATACCGAAACCAAAAGTGGAAAAATGGAAATTCCAAAATCAAAAATCCAAACGAACTCAAAAACATGATAATGTAAAAGGTTAAATATGACCTTTAAAACATCGTTTACAATAATTTATAACAACAGTCCTAAGAGCTACAGTATTTATTTCTTTTTTGCTACAATTTTAATATTTATAATATTTGTTACATACTTAGTGAAGATATGTTCTGTTTTGCGTATGTAATATAGCCGGAAGTAAACAGTCCATATCATATACCCAGTTTGATATGGCTAAATCAGACCGCCTCGTTCTGAAATATGCATATCAGACCGGTGATATGGCTATCTCAGCCCTGGTGTGACGGTAATTCCTAATTGGAAGTATATAATAAACAGATTAAGACATGTCCTTTTCCATATCAGCACGATTATCATCCCTCGACCCATATCATATGGGGGGGGGGGGGGGGGGTCTCGGGATGATAACCGTGCTGATATGGAAAAGGCCATGTATTAATCTCTATATAATCACCATCATGACATAAATGTTACATTTATATCTTAGTTGATTATGCAATGAAAGCGTTCTATGTGCATAATTTTATCATTTTTTAGGAATGTTGTCCAGTAGCTATATACTGTTTTTCAGCGCAATACCATTTATGTGTAACTGTACAGAGAATCGGGAAAAACTTCCATTAATTCAATCTATCTCAGATATGTTTGATGTGGTTTACAACAGAATACGATGGACATCAAAATGGGTCAGCTTAACAAAAAGCTGTAACAGTAAGTTCTTGCCTATATCACATGTTTTTGTCGTTAACCACTGTGCACTTCATTTTTAAAAAAAAACTTGGCATGGTATGCACTCCCCCCCCCCCCCCCCTTTGGGATATTCATCAACCCACTAGTTTGAACGAAAACCAAATAATTTTTCAAACCTCTGAATTCTAAATCTAAAATTCTAACGTAGTTTGTCATTAATCCTGTTATCTAATTGGTTAATACTATAATATTCAAGGTATAGATTTCACGGTTGACATTCCTGAAATTGACACAATTAATACGCGCTTGTTATGAACTAAAATGGAGACAATACACATCGCTTCAACTTCTGTATTTAATTGTAAACTTTCGGCTTGTGGTGGCGCATGTTGAAAGAGAGTAACAACATTCTCACTGCGAAGAGGAAAGTGACAAGTGTCTTGTTACATAAATGAGATATTTAAGAAGCAGATTTCGATGAGCGTTATGACTTACGCAGACGAAAGCACCCATACTACTTACATTTCAAATGCTATCTCCGATATAAAGGACATTTTCAATAAAAAGCTACCAGAAAGTTTCGTTTACACTCTCATTCGTTTCTAAGATGTAAATCGGCTTTGTTGCATCCGACGAATGTCCAGAGTTAAAAATATGAAATTACAAATCAACCCACGAACATTTCTTAGACGTTTAGCCGTGAAACTCTAGCAGCATTTCACTGTAATAAAACGATGGTAATGTTTAATTATCCTTACAAGGATCCATTTGATTTGACGGTGCCTCTGAATGTTCCATGGGAATACAGAAACTTCTTTTTCACACGAATCGAGACCGAATGCACAATCACATATTTGACAAGTAACCAACCGTATGTTCATCTGTTCCTAAATACATTCTGCAGAAAACAACTCACATGTCCATGTTACGCTACCATATTTCCAAATCCAGTAAGCCTCATTAAATTACAAATACCCTTTCCCTCTAACTGACAGTTCATTTAATAAATCCTTGTGTTTTGTTATTCTAAAAGCACCAGTAATAAGAATTGCAGCTCTTCTTTGAACCTTTTCAAGAAGATCACATTCACTTTTTAGACAATTATCATACAAAATATCACAGTAGTCAAGAATTGGCAAAATCATACTTTTATATAATTTTTCCAAACAAATTCTTGGTAAAAATCTTTTCATCCTGGACATAATATCTAATCTTTTATTTGATTTCTTACATATTGCAGTAATATGATTACTCCAGGATAAACTTTCAGACAAAATTAATCCAAGATGTTTGTGTTCTTTAACCTGTTTTAAAATCACATTATTTAAAATAAGATCTGGATGCTGGATTTCTTTGTTTATATTACAAAATATCATATACTCAGTTTTATTTGGATTAAATGTAACTCTCCATTGAGAGGCCCATTTACTTAAATTATCAAGATCTTTATTTAGCACATTAAAAGATTCTAAATTTTCAATATCTTTTAACTTGGTCTAAATTATTTATCGACACGACGTAAAATTCATAAAATAATTTTATTTTTTAAGATAATTAACCATGAGTGTCCTAATTACTTATATAATTGCTGTCCATTAATTATTCACAATACACAAAATTATAACTTGCGTCGCATGGATAATATTTTACCTTTGCATGGACGAACAGTTAAATTTCTATCTTCTTATTTTCCGTCAACTATCAAAGAATGGAATAAGATTCCAGCTGATTATAAATTATCAACTTCAGTAAGTGTTTTTAAAGATAAAATTAACAAATGTTTTTGCGAATCGAACAGTAAAAAGATTTATACATATGGTCATGGTGTGGGTAAAATAAATCATACACGTATTAGACTTGGGTTGAGTGGTCTAAATGATCATTTATTTAACTATAATTTAATTTCCTCACGGTTATGCAATAGATGTGATACTAAAAAACCTGAAACCATTGAACACTTTTTTATTTATTGTGGTCGATATGAAAATATAAGGTCTTTGTTTTTCCAAAAAGTTAAGACATTACTCTGTCCAAATTTAATGTAAACTTAATATCATTTAAAGAAATTTTGTGCAACTATCTAGTTAAAATCTTTATATTTGGAAATGATGATTTCTTAATGGATGACAACAAAATGTTATTTCAATATGTGTTTGAATTTATTGAAAACAGTAAACGTTTTATATAATTTATTTGTATCGTTTTGATTTTCGATAACATGTGTTTGTTCTATGTGTAAGAGTATGAGAATGAGAGTTGTATTGTATATTTGTCTTGTAATATATTGTCTTGTCTGTTTATGTTGAGGAGAGCAACTTTGTAGCCCTCGGGCTGTTTGTAATCCTCGTTAAATAAATAAAGCATTAAAATTAAATAACTGACAGTCGGAAACGCGTTTGTCGGCGCCATTAGTAAAATGACATGAACTTTTGGTTTTGAAAAAGAAAATCGTTCATGCCAAATATTTTTATTTAGATAAAATGAATTATTTCAAATAACATAATTAAATCTCCGATTTTATTTAAGATCCAGACGAAAATAAATGAATTATTGTTAATTATATAACGGGACTATATTCCAGGTGGAGTAATATTGCAATTCGCCGTTCTGATGTTCATTTCAATATAAACATTGTAATACTTTACAACTACATTAGAATGGAGATAACTGTATTGTATTTGAAGATTTGGAGGCATCAATTGGGGATTTGATGGTCACATACGCGTCGCCAGTAAACTCAAATTACGACCATCAATTCCCCAATTGATGCCTCCAAATCTTTTTTGTTTAATAGTAGATTTGTTTCCGGAGTAAGAACGACTCAAAACTCCCGCATTGAATGTTGTTGTCATTGATTTATTCACTTTTTTACTTTTTGGTGTCATCATAGATGTATTAGCCATATATAGAGCACTCCGGACGATCAAACGTACTATCCTTGTTGCCGATATTTTATCACCCACTTGACAAATTACTGTCTCGAAGTGTCCCAGCGTGCTTTTGATACTGAATTTTTGCACCCTCAGCGTGAGTCGGACACTGATGTTAATAAGTTTCGGCAATAAACGTGTCCTTTTGTTATTGTTTACATTGACAACCATATTAAGAGATGTATGTTGAAGGGGTTGAGTTAAGCAGCGATGAGCCTGTTGAATTTATGAAAAAAAATGATTTCGCAAATATTTACTGTGTGTGTCAACAAAGATTTTCAAATCCTTTGTTTCCCTGGCATATGCGCACGTTTGACAGCATTGAATTAAGGTCAAGAGTCGATCGTTTGTAGGTCCAGTATTTTCGAGAAGCACTCGAAAGCACTTAATGAAATGTAACATCTATGTCGTGAACATAAATAACCCATGTACGATTTCGTTTTTGTATTAAAACACGCTGGTCTATTTTTTGGCGAGGCACTGACAATTTAAAAAAAAATGTTCACCATTATTTTCATTTACGAACAAACCATTCTTTGATGCTTAATCTTTGATGCCAGATCCAAAGGAGTTATTGTCGGCTCCCAAATCGTCTGAACTTGGGAATAAATTCCATGTTAGTTCATACGGGAATATTCACTGGTAATGTTGCTTTTCTTGTAGAGATTTAGTCTCTTTTTCTCTTTATAAATTTTCAAGCGACAAATAAAAGGTGGAAATATACACTTGTCATCATAAGAACATTTATTCTGATTAATCTGAGAATGTCCTTTTGAAGATGTTCTTTCACATTAGGAGAACATCTACGACATTGCTTAATGTTTCGTGAACCGCAAAGTCGACAATGTTCTTTAAGAATTTGCTCATGAAAGGTCAGGCCATAATCTTAAACAAGAAAACAACATATTATATATAGAGATAACATTTTTGTAAACTTGAAATTGAATAAAAAGAAAAAAACAGACGGATGGACCGACAAAAAAAATTCAAGAGAATTTTAAAAAAAAATCATAATTATAACCCCAAAATGAAGTTATTTTGGTAATACAACGGTTATTACATCCCTCATTTTTTTTAATAAATTCGCCATTTTTAGCTTGTATTCAAATTCAACCGATTAAATTTTTGTTGTCCAATGTTGTCCCCTTAGTGAATTATACCATCAAAAGGACATTTAAAACCAGAATTTAGTCATTTAGGTTTTATGTTTAGGAAATAACCGGAACTTGTATAAAATTCGGGTAAAAGATACCTACCTAAACTATACATTTTGACAAATCATTATCTTCTTTCCTTAATAACTTTCGTTTCCAGATGCCGATTTTAACGGAAAAAAGATGATTATATTGAGAAAAAAATACCTTTATTACTTTATTTGCACCAATCATCAGGTATTAACTATCAAGTTTCTCCTAATTAAACTTTAATAACCTTTCTTCCGATAACGAGATAACAATTACCTAGTCTTTTTGACTCTGTCGGCAACACACATCGGACATCAGAGGAGACGGATAACAGCTTGATTCCTTTGATAGAACAAAGGACATAGCATGGGGTACCACGGGTGGTGTTCAGAGTGCTCTATCTATCGCTAATACATCTATGGTGTCATTTAGGGCTTGCTATATGGTCTGAGGCTCCCCACTGTGTTGAAGACCGTACGATAACCCCTAGATGCTTTGTTTTGGGTCGTTTTAACCTGGAGATGGGATGTTGTCTCTTTGACATTTACCCCATTTCTTTTCTTTTTCAAATATATGCAGAAACTTAATTCACAGTAACTTGGGTATTTTGTTATAAAACGTAGTTCATAGATATAGTTATATAATAGTAACTGATGTATACGGCAATATCGTAATACATAGACTGCCCGAGAGCCATGGTGAGGATCAAAGGAATGATATGGCCCAAGCCGAAGACGCTGGCATATCATTTCTCTGGTCCATACCATGGCCTCGAGGGCAGTCTATTTACGATATTGCCGTATAGATCAGTTACTTTTGTGTTTATTGCATTGAATAAACCGAATATATGACATTGTTTGTTATTCATTTTCTTTTGTTTTCGTTTGAGAGTATTTAAAAGCGTAACGTTTTTTCTATTTTATTTATTTGCAAAATGAAAAACTGTATTTTCTCATAAATATATATCTAAGTTAAAATATTTCACTTCTGTAATCATCAGTTTACTCATGGACATACATTGTATAGATGCATTTATCTATATGTCTCTGGTGAACTAGTATACCAGTGAACACTTTTAACGTTGTTAAACTAAATCCTTCTTAAATTGACGTCACAATTCAACCGATCGGTCTATATCTGGTATTGACTGCAACTATCGGTCCATATCAGATTTTTTTGGACCGATGGCATCAATGCCGCAAGATTGAGAATGTCATGTGATTGGTTTTAGGCCAATAGAATTCCAGATTATTTACTGATATGCAATAAAATTGTTTATTAGACATCTAATGTATATTTGTTCTATGCTGCCGGTCTAACATAAGAGTATTTGTTGTATCTTTAATCAACCATCAACAATTATATCTATTTTATTTATCCTTGGAAATTTTTTGATTGAAATAATAGTTTCAGTACGTTGCAGTTTGAAGTACGTAAAAAGTTTCTCTGTGTGAGAGATTCACGGTCTCAATGTATTTCCGCTATGGTGTACTTGTTTTAAAGAGAATTTCTCATATGGATAAACTATAGACTTCCATTGATTTATTTACTTTTTGACTTTTTAAGGGATATTTAGGGCTTGCTACTAGTATATGGTGTGATGCTCATCACTGTCTGGAAGACCGTACAGTGACCCCTAGATACTTTGTTTCGGGTCGTTTTAACATGGAGATGGGATGCTGTCTCCTTGACATTTACCCCATTTCCTTCCTTTTCATATCTTACTTTCAAAGTTTGGCATTTTAATTTTAATATTATTATGGCCTCCTGTTTGTAGTGCCCACATCTCACTATTTAACAATGCCAAGATTTTTTGAAATCGATTTGATAAGAGCCCTGTGATTGTTTAAATATTGTGGTTGTTTCTTTCAGTCTTTTTGTTAGGCAACAGTTGTAAGATAATTTTGAAAATTAGATTTATGTTTGTTGAGGATGCCGCATCCATTAGTATAAAAGTATGAATGTTGAGTTCTTCGGCATCTAGCAATGAATTCTGCTCAAACTGGTGCTAAAGGCCGTCTTAAAATTACTTCGATATAGTGGCACAGCTCATTGCTGAAGAGTTCATGGTGACGTCAAAATGAACAACAGAAATCAAAACGTTGTTTCATGACCACAGACAAGTAGTACCATGCATAGCAACTCTAGCGTAATAGTTTCCGATATATAGACCAGATCTATTGTACTTGCATTATCAGCTACTGTAGATCAAGGGAAATAATTACCATTTACCGATAGATTTGAATTTGTTCCATTCTTCCCAATTGTATGATCGACTTTGTAAATTTCAAATATACTACATTTGTTTAATTATACTAGTATTTTGTTTTTGGCTCTTCCTGAATTTACTTTGTTTTTCATTCAAAGTAGACTTATCTATCTTGCGTTAGCTTTTACAGAAAGCTAATGTCCTTTAGATTTATGAAAATTTTAAAAACCTGTAAGTCAATTTGTTGAATGACAATACAACAATACTTATCTAGAAGAAAATGTCAACGATACAAAATTAAGGTTCCGGTTTATATAAAGCCTTCAAGATGAAAGCGTTGTTCCATTGCTTGATTTTGCAATGTATTTTTAAACAGTTTGTCTTATGTGCATTTACTTAATATCCCTTCATTTATAGGTTTAATTATCATCTATTTTTTTATATCGAAAATTGTTTAATTTGTTTTTTTTTTTGCTATTTTTTGCAACTGTCTATTTGTCATAATTTGGCAAATGCATGATCTTGTGATTTCCCATTATTTCAACTATTATTGATTGTCACATAATTTACAATTATACATGTTTATGGAGTTTCTGCTTTAAAAAATAAAGTAGAATATGCGGAAAGGGAAAAATTTAGCAAAGACAGATTATGTATACTTCACTAATGTTTTATATTCACAGCAACTTTCCTTGACACTGATGAATGTGACCAATATACCACAACAAAGCCTAAAGGTTTGTACCACTTCATTATTTCTGAAGTTTTGAAACGGCACTAGTTTCAAAGGGTGTACTGCAATCACCACATTAAGATTTTATATACAATCCTATTTTTTTAATTTCTGAACTTTTCACACGTTCACTTCTGAACATACCCAAAAGAGTTCATAACAAAATTACCGGACAGATTATCGATCATTGTCAATTGCCGAAGTTCATGAGACAAAAAGACCAATCAGGTGACAACCACCGCAAAAATTTCCTTTAAAGGAAATTGTCTTCCTAGTATTAAGGCTTAAACAAGCTTTAAACATGTTCAAATTGAATTATGGTTTGTTTTAAAAAGTTCTACTGATTATTCATTACAGGAATTTCACCTTGGATTTGGGAAAGATTTTGTTTATCTAATTCAATATTTGAAGATGTTCCTTTCAATATTGCTTAAATCGAACAATTTCTCAGCTGATTCTGGACGACAAAAAGTTATTCAATCAAAAAAAAAAAAAAAAAAAAAAAAAAAAAAAAATTCAGAGGCTCTCAAGAGCCTGTATCGCTCACCTAGCTTTCAGATGCCACAATCATGGTAACATTGTAAGTTATACAGTTGATCTTCAGTCTCAAACTTAAGTACCTCAAACAGCACCAATATCTTGAACAGTATTTAAAGTCTGATTATGTTTTACTACAT
>MJUU01043776.1:24577-37165 GCA_002080025.1 Modiolus philippinarum | reverse complement strand
GATATTTGGTATATAGCTTGGTCTTGGTTAGTACATGTCCGTCTGCCATATGGCTTTTGACCTTGACCTCAATTTCACGGTCCAGTGACCAGGTTAAGTTTTTTTGCTTAAGTCGTGTCTTGATAACTACAAGCCATAGGTCAATGATATTTGGTATATCGCTTGGTCTTGGTTAGTACATGTCCGTCTGCCATATGGCTTTTGACCTTGACCTCATTTTCATGGTCTAGTGAACAAAATTGAGTGTTTTATTAGAATATTTTCTTAATAACTGTAAGTGGTATGGTAATAATATTTGGCTTGTAGGTTGCTCTTGAGTAGTACATGACTGTTTTAGTGACAAGCAGGGACGGGCGAGACATCTTTTAGGGTCCACTCTTGTTTCCCAAACTATAAAAGATATTTATCTAATATTTGGTATGTAGGTCTACAACTATGAGTCACAGATCAAGTTCGAGTTTAGTTCCAGTCCATTGATTTTGGACGGAGTTATGCGCCTTTGACTTAGAAAATTTTGGTAAAATATAGGTTTTCCAGACTTTTTTTCTTAACCGTTCCAGATATTAAGCTAATATTTGCTATGTGAGTCTACTACTATGAGTTACAGATCAAGTTCGAGTTTGGTTCCGGTCCATTGATTTTGGACGGAGTTATGGGCCTTTGACTTAGAAAATTTTGGAAAAATATAGGTTTTCCGGACTTTTTTTTTAACCGTTTCAGATATTAAGCTAATATTTGCTATGTAAGTCTACAACCATGAGTTACAGATCAAGTTCGAGTTTGGTTCTGGTCCATTGATTTTGGACAGAGTTATGGGCCTTTGACTTAGAAAATTTTGGACAAATATAGATTTTCTGGACTTTTTTTCTAAACCATTCCAGATATTAAGCTAATATTTGCTATGTGAGTCTACCATTATGAGTTACAGATCATTAAATATTTTTTCTGGTATAACAAGCTATTCCACCAGTAGGGGACTTCTGTATTGCCTTGCAATACGATCCACACTTGTTAAAATTTAGGTCAACAAAGAATGGTGTATTGTTGTATACAGTATTTAGTTGAGTGAAACCCAAGTCACAGTCACATCTTGCATTCTATTTATTGCTAAGCTGAAACCAGACCAGACTGTCAAATTTGTCATGGGGTTTAATGAAGTCAATTATTTTAGTTTTCTACTGGAAGGTTTTTGAAAACATATCCTATTGGCAACAACTTTGTTTAATTAGAATTGAGTATGTTTTACTATGTATGTAAAACAGGAAATCTTAAATGTAGATATTCTTGATATTACATGTATATATTTTATAAAGTGGTTTTCTAAAATGAAAATGTGGCAGGATTATTGTGTGTGTTTATAAAAAAGACAGGTAACAGTTTGTACTAAATGTGATTCAGGAAACAACTTTTCTTCTACAACTGTAAGTAGTTTTATAGTTTACCAAAGAAAAATTCCCCTGTCCATCCACTAAAAGTCATCAAATTGTACACAAGATAAGCACTAATTTGTATAAGATATACAGAATCATTGTTTATGTTTGTATTTAGAATTAACTATCTAATATTTTGGCTTTAAGGTGGCTCACTCATCAAATTCTTGAATTTGTGTCAGATTTCAGAACTCCTCTGGTTTTCTCCAGTTAAATGGCATTTCCCTTCAAATTTTTAGTTCGCCTCAACAAAGTTGAGGGGGACAATTGGAGTACCGTCTACGTCCATGTCCAGGTCTGCGCCTTTGCATCTACATCCGCATTTAGGTATATATCTTGGTAAGTATGAGGGTAGGGTCATCAAAATTTGTATAGATACATCTTGGACTATCTCACAGCTTCCAAAAGAATATTGTCTATTTGACCTATATTTTCTGCTTGACTGGCTGTAATTTAATTTCAGGTCAGAGTTGATATCTCAGTAACTGTACATGGTAGGATCATCTAACTTTGCATGTGCATGCATCTTTGACGATAGGTCAGTATTCAGGCAAAATTAGATCACTTTGACCAATATTTTTTGCATGATTGACTTACATTCAAGTTTACGTCTGAGTTCAGATCTAAGTAACTGTACATGGTAGAATCATCTAACCTTACATGTGCATACATCTTTGGTAGTAGGTCAACATTCAGGCAGAATAAGGTCACTTTGACCTATATTTTCTGCATGATCAACTTACATTCAAGTTTACATCTGAGTTCAAAATTAAGTTACTGTATATGGTAGAATCATCTAAACTAATATGTGCATGCATCTTTGGTGGTAGGTCAGAATCCAGGCAAAATTAGGTCACTTTGACCTATATTTTCCACATGATATTACATTCAAGCTTCTGTCAGGGTTCAGATCTCAGTCACTGTACATGGTAAGATCATCTAGCTTTTTTATGCCCCAGATCGAGGATCGGGGGCATATTGTTTTTGCCCTGTCTGTCTGTCTGTTTGTCTGTGCATCCGAAACTTTAACCTTGGCTATAACGTTATAAGGTAGACTATTGATACTTGGCATGTGTATAGGAACATAAATATACAAAAAAATTAGGTCAGGTCAAAGGTCAAGGTCACAGAGGTTAAAAAGGGGTTAATTTGGCTGTTTTCACATATTTGTCTGTAGAATCCTTATTATTTATCGTATTGACACAGAGTTTGTTTGATGTTATTGCTAATAAAATTGCGCAACTGAGATATGCCAACAGATTTGAGGTAGCATTTACCGTTTTTTAGAAACACGAGGCCCAAAGGGGACAAATGGAAAAAAATGAATTTTCCAATTTTTTGTTGGATCTTGATGCAGTATTTTGTAAGTTTCTTATAGCATGATTAAACAGATACTTTTAACAATTAAAACCATTTCAATCAACAGGAGGCCCAAAGGAGCTTCATCAGAATAAAGGGGTTAAATTGGGTGTTTTTATGGTAATAAACAACTTTTGAACCTGAAAAGTCTGAAAATCTACACCAGCAAAACTTCATATAGTCATCCGAAGAACTAATGAACAGAAAATAAAGAATTTATATGTTTTATTGGCCTAAGAGAATTGGTTTAATCAACGGGAACAGAAAGTACAATTTATCATTGATGGATAAAAAATCACAGGCAGTTCCGTAATCACATCAAAATAATCGGAAGGGATGATTTCTGTATGGGAGACCAGTTTGACCTATGTGCTTAATAGTCAATTGAGGCGAATAAGTACTTTCGCTTATTCGAGAACTGGTTCAATAAACACAAACAGAAAGTCTGAGTTATTCCATAATACGTGAAATTAAACTAGTCACTATTCGACAATAAAAGGGATTTTGAGAGAAATTTACGAACTATATTTGATCAGAAACATGCAGCTCTTTAGATACCTTAATAACCCTGACGCTCACGTGACATCTCTCGGATGATTTTAAGAACTCTCCGCCTTCAGCTTATGAGTCAAAAACACAATATTTTACTCTTGTACTATTGATCTTATTCACTGATCATGATGATAAGAAGTGAACTGATCAGATTTACTTAGTTACCTTCAGAATAGCAGAAATAAAACACTCCAAGGAACTATTGTAATGTATTGCAATCAAAATTTATTATGAGTAAAAAGTCAATAGAAATATAAGAAACCTTGGAATGGTGGTATTAGGTAAAATGAACTGAAAATACTTTATAAGTTCTGGAGTTATTTTCTTCAAACCTAGATAAAGTGGGCTACTCTTCTAGTTTTCATGTGAATAAATTCCTGCATCAGTTTTAGCATTACTGTGCTGTCAAATCAATGTCATGCTTACAACCCAGTGACAGACTCCATGAACAGCCTCTATACCAGCCTAAAATTATTTAAGAAATAATTTATTGCAGGTCAAGGATGTATATTTAGAACGATAGGAAACTCGTAGACAATCCATGTTGCAATTTAGGATATAAAACAAGGTGTTTGATATGCATTCACTTTTGAGCTAGCTATCTATTTAAAAAGTTGTATATGGATTTTGATAAAATTATGCCTTCCTGAAAGCTGAATGATTTTTACAGCCATAGAGTAATTTCATTTCATAACAGCTAGTAATTTCTTCAATACACATGATTGAAATTGGTAATCAAAACATTTTTGTTGATTTTTTGTCACATACGGTTTACATCGGTAAAAATGCACCACGATTTGGACCTAAAGGCTTAAAGGTAATTCACAGAATTTCACAAATTTAATATTTTCCTGAAGTTTAGTATCTATTGTACTCGCAGTACAATTTTTGTGACCATCATTATTATAATTACGTTGTTTTAATGCTTTCAGAAAGGGCCCCGAAAATGACAAAATCTCGCGCCTCGAGATATATTTCCAAATTATCACAAGATGCTTATCCTTCTCAATATACGTCCTTGAGTAGGTATTGTGTTATTGTAACCATAGACTGGGACTTTAAATTTAACCATGAACTGTAGGGAGCCCCTGGAGGGGTTATGTTTATGAATATAAAGGCCCAGCCCATGGTAAAATTACAACATTATACCTGCCATGTATTTTTTTGATTTTAATATGACAGAAAATGGAATTTTCTATTGTGAAGTCACCTAAAAGAGAACACAGATTTTCATCTTTAGTGCTGTCTGTGCCTATGATGTCACATGAGTCTGACATTCTCAAACAGATACAAGTCTGAAAATCCAAATCATTAGCAAAATAATAGAAATTTTTGTGTTTGAAGACACAATTGAGTTAAAAAAATGTTCTTAACTTTTATTTCCTTTATAAACCAAGACCGACAAAATTGTTTTTTAATTCTATTTCTCTTATTCCAGTACCATTTGCGCTTGTTTGGAGTATGATGTTGTTGAGTATTATACTGTTTGATAAATTAGAAGAGTCATGTTAGAATAAATATTATAGGAATAAAAGTGATATTATAGAAAAAAAAAGTAATTTTGTGGAGTTTATTGATGTGTAAACACGGCAGACTCACTCACAAACTGAATAAAGTCTGAAGGAAATAAAGTTTGTGAATGAAAGGCTGTGTTTACGCATCCATAAACTCCTCCAAAATTACTTTTATATCTTATAATTCCAATCCTTTGAACCTAAAACAATGTTTCGTTGAATTTAACGTCACCATATTCTGCACTATTTTTCCTCGGAGCGTATTAATGGGCAAGAAGCGTTTATCGAGAAAATAACTTCTTTGTTGTTCACGACCAATAGAATTAGAAGTTGCAATAGCAATTGGAATTATTATCCATGGAAACTATTGAATCCACATTATATAATTCATGTAAGACTATGATAAAATAAAATGCCAAGATTGCAGTCCCTTCCTNAGCATATTCTGCACTATTTTTCCTCGGAGCATATTAATGGGCAAGAAGCATTTATCGAGAAAATAACTTCTTTGTTGTTCACGACCAATGGAATAAGAAGTTGCAATAGCAAAATAAACATAATGCCCTTGGATGAAGGTGTTATGGTAGATTAACACACGAGGTAAAAATTATCACCCGAGACAACATCGAGGGTGATAATTTTTCACCGAGTGTGTTAATCGAACTAACACCTTCATACAAGGGCATTATGATTTTTAATATACTGAATGCTTAATGTAATTATGTCTGAAAATTATTATTATTTTATTAATTCATTTATGCAACATCAAAAATACATAAACAAATAGTTGATCCGTACTGTTTTAGTAACGAGAAAATAGGTATCTGTATACATCGATGATGTCAGCGATCGGAGCGGCTGTTAATTTTAACATTAACACCCGTTGCTAATGATTAACACATGTTGCTAAGGATGGGTGTGGCTAATGAAACATTAGTGAAAATTAACAAATGCCGATTATCCAATGAACTAAACGGATAATGTAAGAAATTTGCATAAAGTATAATAATTGGAATTATTATTCATGTAAACTATTGAATCCACATTATATAATTCATGTAAGACTATGATAAAATAAAATGCCAAGATTGCAGTCCCTTCCTGCAATTAAAAAAAGTTACAAGATGATCATCTCCCTCCTGCACTGCTTTTGTTTAGCTCCTAAAAATTTATTTGACTTTTTCTCATACTGATGGCTTAAACTAGAATTTTTACATATATCTTGTTGATAATTAATTTAAAGTCGAGCAAAACAAGATACTCACTTTAAAGTATTTTTAAAGTCCACATCTGGGATTGAGAGAATACATACAGTAACTTACTTGTACATGTAAATGTGTCAGTGTTATGCAGAAAAATGACAAGTATTTTCACAGAAAAGCTCAAAATATACCCTACAGCAAATTGTATGGAAATTTTTCTTTTTTTAATTTGCTGTAAAAGTTTTCAGGCTATGTGAATTCTTATACAGTCGAATTTCCATGGTTTGAACACCAAAGGGACCGATTAACATAGTTCGAGTCAAAGGGGTGTTCCAGATATCCAAGTTGAACTTTGTTTATATTTGAACAAAGGGACCACAAAAGGAGTTCGAGGCATCCATAGTTTTCCAGTTACTGCAACTGTTTCGTGTGGACAAATTTTCGTGGAATTCATATAATATTTAGTAATTACTATTTCTATAATTAAATTCGTGGGGATTTAATTTCGTTGATAACCCTTACCCACGAAATAATCGAAATTTAACCCCCCACGAATATTTCTGCTTTTACAGTATTTTGAAGTACATGTATTTCAAGTTTTTTTTTTTTAGTTTTTTTGTTGTTTTTTTTTTAAATAGATGAAGTAGAATAATAATAAAAAAATTAACTATTGTCCATCATTTTTTCTCCAGATATTTGATAAAGAGAAAGATAAAGAAATAGCATAGGAACTATCAGAACTAATGGTAAAAGAGAATTTGAACTGGTTTATAAGTACAGTTAGACTTTGATTGGCTCCTCCATGGATCTTTTAAACTATTTTTGTTGTCCCCTTTCTTCAAGTTAAAAAAAACTACTTTGACTGTGATAGCTCCAACACCTCTCTATCTGAATTGTTATGTAAGTCAATAGTTGTTGGAGCCATCCAAGTTTGACTGTATGTAATAAAAAATTGCAATTTCTTAAAAAATTATCATGCTATAAAGAAAATTATTGATAGAAAATGTTAGATGAAAGGTCAAATCAGATTTGCCTACAGTGTCTTTTATTTGACCAAGAGCTTAAAAAATACTATCTTAAATATCAAAATATGGGAATCAATCTAAAATATAACATTTTTGGACCCAATACGTAAATAAATAAACAGGAATATGAAAAGTCAAAGGTGAACTCAGGGTAAATGAAAATCAAAGAATTATACACCTTGTAAACACCTGTGAGGAATTGTTATTTTTTTCTTGAATATATAAGAAAAGGTGAAGATACCAAATGTTATTATGTAACACTTAATGTAAATCTACTTTAAAATATCTTTGATTTCATGTTACACAAATTTATTCTGCAATTTCAAGAAATTTCATTAATATGTCAAAAGGGTTTCCTTTTACCAATTAATTTAATTTTTATAATGTTGGGTGATAAAGAAATAGCTTGAACAACAACGAAATTAAAGTCTTGTTTAATTGCTTGGTTTTGCCATGTATTTGTAGAGACTTAGTCTCATGTGCATTTACTCAGTATCCCTATATTGCTTTTTTAAGAAATTGAAGAAAATCAGCTAATATGTTAATTTAGATTTTTTTATTTCTTTAATAATTTTTTCCACTATTTTGGTTGGTTTTTGAACTCTTGATTCATTGTACCTAAATGTTTGTAAGCACCCTATAAAAAAACTTCATATCAGTTTTTTTAGCTCACCTGACCCAAAGGGTCAGTGTGAGCTATTGCCATCACTTGGCGTCCGTCGTCCATCCGTCCGTCGTCTGTTAACTTTTCACATTTTCATCTCCTCTGAAACCACTGAAGCAAATTCAACCAAACTTTACAGGAATGATGTACTTAAGGTCCTTTACAAAGATTGCTCATTTAGTTTCGAACCAGTAAAAAACATGGCCACCAGTGCGGAACTTAGGTTTAACATTGGTCCCTATGAGAAAAATCATATTTTCATCTTTTCCTCTGAAACCATTAAAGCAAATTCAAGCAAACTTTACAGGAATGATGTTCTAAAAGTCCTTTACAAAGATTGCTCATTTTGTTCCGATCCGACAAAAAACATGGCCGCCAGTGCAGAACTTAGGTTTAACATTGGACCCTATGGGAAAAAATCACATTTTCATCTTCTCCTCTGAAACCACCGAAGCAAATTCAACCAAACTTTACAGGAATAATGTACTAAAGATCCTTGACAAAGATTATATATAATACTCATTTTGTTTTGATCCGATAAAAAACATGGCCGCCAGTGCGGAACTTAGGTTTAACATTGAACCCTATGGGGAAAATCACATTTTCATCTTCTCATCTGTAACCACTGAAGCAAATTCAACCAAACTTTACAGGAATGATGAGCTAAAGGTCCTCTACAAAGATTGCACATTTCGTTCCATCTGATCACCAGCGCGGAACTTAGGTTTAACATTGGACCCTATGGGAAAATCACATTTTCATCTTCTCATCTGTAACCACTGAAGCAAATTCAACCAAACTTTACAGGAATGATGTTCTAAAGGTCCTTTACAAAGATTGCTCATTTCGTTCCGATCTGATAAAAAACATGGCCACCAGCGCAAAACTTATTTTAACATTGGACCCTATGGGAAAAATCACATTTTCATCTTCTCCTCTGAAGCCACTGTAGCAAATTCAACCAAACTTTACAGGAATGATGTTCTAAAGGTCCTTTACAAAGATTGCTCATTTTGTTCCAATCCGATAAAAAACATGACCGCCAGCACAGAACTTAGGTTTAACATTGGACCCTATGGGAAAAATCACATTTTCATCTTCTCCTCTGAAACCACCGAAGCAAATTCAACCAAACTTTACAGGAATGATGTACTACAGGTCCTTGACAAAGAATACTCATTTTGCTCAATTCCGATTAAAGACATGGCCGCCAGGGCGAAACTTATTTAACATTGGACCCTATGGGAAAATCACATTTTCATCTTCTCCTCTGTAACCACTGAAGCAAATTCAACCAAACTTTACAGGAATGATGTACTAAAGGTCCTTTACAAACATTGCTCATTTCATTCTGATCAGATAAAAAACATGGGGGCCAGCGCGGAACTTAGGTTAAACATTGGACCCTATGGGAAAAATCACATTTTCATCTTCTCTGAAACCACTGAAGCAAATTCAACCAAACTTTACATGAATGATGTATGGAAAGTCCTCTACAAAGATTGCTCATTTCATTACAATTCGAAAGAAAACATGGCCGCCAGCATGGAACATAGTTTTACATTGGACTCTATGGGAAAATCACATTAATTATCTTCTCCTATAAAACCACTGAAACAAATTCAAACAAACTTTAGAGGAATGAAGTACGGAAAGTACTTTACAAAAGCTACTCATTTCATTTTGATCCGGTAAAAAACATGGCCTCCACTGCAGAACATAGTTTACATTGGAGCCCCGGTATGAAAAAGCCATCCTTTTCATCAGCTTCTCTGAAACTATTCAAGCAAATTTAACTCAATGTATAGAAGGTCCTTTGCAAAAATTACTCATTCCAATAGGATAAGACAAAAACACAGGTCCTATGGAGAACTTAGCTAAATATTAGACCCCATTGGTAATAAACATATTTTTGGTCATGCATGGCATAGAAGCATTTTGTCAGGTGAGCGATACAGGCTCAGTCTTTGAGCCTCTAGTTTTTTAATGCTAAGTGTGTAGCAAATATCATCTGATTTGCTTTCATTTCCAGAAGTCATTTTTGTTGATACTTAAGTAAACCATTTTATCAAGCCTTACATCAGTTTAAATAAAGTGATTTTGACATACCGGTAAATGCTTTTGTTCATGAAAATTTGAGTTATTCTTGACTAAATTCATACAGTTAATACTGGTATAAAGTAAAGTTGAAATGATGGCCAATGGCAATTTCCAAACTTCTTGACAATGAAAAATTTGTGAATTGTTTTAATGAAACTTTCCTTACCATAATTTAAAGCAGGTGGTGGTTCATTTACGAAAAAAATGGAAAGAACTTTTCAAAAACTTTACATGAAATAAAAACTTACATTTTATTTTATACATACTTCCAAACATATCATTAATATTAGCTAAAAGAGCACGGAAATAGAATAAAAATTCTCTAACTGCTACTATGAAGGAGAGAGAGAGAAAGAGGGAGAGAGTCTGGGATTTTAGGTTGTACTGGGGTTTAAACCCACATTTGATGTAACTAAAATAAATTAAAAAGTTTGTTAAAATTCTTAAATTTTCCCTATCATTTCAACGAAAATATCTAAATTTTACATAACAGATTTCTCGCTTAAATGGTCGGTGACCCCTCATTATATGACCTCAAAATTTTGCGTTTGTATATTAGTATTGCTTTTACAACATCTACAGCAGTCACGTTCCTTAGGACAGAATAACTTTGGTTATAGTTTTTATTTTATTTTCTGTATGCTCTAATTATAACAAAGTTTAAGTTATGAAAATACCACAAAATTCTATCTGACAATTTTTAGACCCCTGTACCACCTCAAAGAAAATATTTTCATCATATTGATTTTATGTGGAAGCATTGAACAAGAATATATTTTTAAGTTTTAGGAATTTGAATGTTGATTTTAATATCCTTTTAGCTCATTCCCTTTCCTTTCTTCTGGAAATTTTTTTGTTGTTGTTGTTTATAGAAACATATGTACTGCATCAAATGTTTCATTAGTTGTTTTAAGTACAGTGAAACCTGTCTAATCCGACACACTGTGGGACCATAAAAATGTGTCGGATTATACAGGGTGTCAGAATATTCAGGTTTGAAAAGCATTTAAAAGCTATCTTTGGGACCATTAAATTATTTCAGATTTGACAGGATGTTGGAATACTCAGGTGTCGGATTAGACAGGTTCCACTGTAACAACCAATTTCCATCCACACATTCCCAACCTTAATTGTTAGATTACTCCCCAATGTATAATTTATTTTGTAAAATTTCATATGTAAGTATTATGTATTCCTTGTGATGACTTTATTAATGGATTTTGAAATTGTGTATTGATTGTTAAATTATATACATGAATAATAGATATTATTTGGAAACATAATGACTTGACACCCGATAATAACATCATACTGGAATGACAGATTATGAATATTAAATTGGTAGATTACAACATGTAGAATGTTCAGTGAAAATTTAGTACTGCTTTAGGCTAAAAATTTTCACTCAAAGGAAAAAACATTTTCCAAACATTTTGATGCAATTGGGTGATTAAGCTGCTCGATAGACAACTGTGAATCAAGACTGCACATGAAATTTAGCTTGAAAATAGAGAAAAGAAGACTGCATGAAAACTTTCGCAATTTACAGTATATAAGATCAACTTTTTCTAAAGAACAGGTTAAGCTTATTGCCCTCTCTTAACCTCAGTTCAGGGTTGCCAAACATTTTTTTTCATAAGGCATTCATTTCAAAACTGTACAGGATTAATGTATGGAAGGTTCTCCACAAAGTTTGCTCTCATTGTTCTGATCCAAGTACAACAGCATAATTTCTGTCTATTTTATTATTTTCTCTGTTTGATCAACTCTTCTAAAAACCTTGGAACAAATTTACCCAAACTGTACAGAAAATATATGTTGTGAATATCATTTAAAAAAACATTGGGCTTTGCTTTAGGCCAACCAGTGCAGGTCACTTAAAAATGGCTGACTCTTTTATTTATTTTATACTATTAAACCTGAGAAGAAAAACAACTTGGTAATCCCCTCTTTTTGTTCCTTGGGTATATATATTCTACTCAATTGGTTTGAAATTATCAAAATTATAGGGATTGATTTTTGAATTGTCTTCTAACAAAGCCAAAAATTTCATAATGATTCATCTGAAAACATGGCCACTTGACAAGGACAAAGTTTAGCATTAAACTCTATTAGAAAAGCACACTTTTATCATCTTTAGTCATCTCCTCTGGAATTTGAACCCAACCATAGGATATAGTGTATGGAAGATCCTATTTAAATGTTGCCCATTTTATTATCCCCTCGCCCAACAGAGTTGGGGAGGGGATATAGCATCTCGCCCGTCAGCCCGTCTGTCCGAGTGTCCGTCTGAGTGTCCGTCCGAGTGTCCGTCTGTTCGTCCCACCTCAGGTTAAAGTTTGCGTTAAGGTTCATATCTGAGAAACTACATGTGGCATATCAATCATCTTTGGTCAGTGGATGCGTCTTGGAGAGTGATGCTGCTTCAGATGATAATTTTGTCACTCGGACCTACATTTCACGCTTCAATGACTCAGGTTAAAGTTTGTGTTAAGGTTCATATCTTAGATACTACATTTGGCACATCAATTATTTTTGGTCAGTGGATGGGTCTTGGAGAGTGATGCTGCTTCAGATGATAATTGGGTCACTCTGACCTACATTTTGCGCTTCAATGACTCAGGTTAAAGTTTGCGTTAAGGTTCATATCTGAGATACTATGTGTGGCACATCAATCATCTTTGGTCAGTAGATGCGTCTTGGAGAGTGATGCTGCTTCAGATGATAATTGGGTCACTCTGA
>MJUU01043774.1:0-12551 GCA_002080025.1 Modiolus philippinarum | reverse complement strand
AGAAGAAGATCTTTGAATGTGTTTTCCCATAGGGTCCAATGTTAAACTATTTTCCCCGCTGACGGCCATCTTGGATGAGGTGCGAATCTGCCGGACACAATTTTGAAAGGGTACCAAAAAGGGCTATTGTGACCAAGTTTAGTTTCAATTCGCCAAGTAGTTCCACAGAAGAAGATCTTTGAATGTGTTTTCCCATAGGGTCCAATGTTAAACTATTTTCCCTGCTGACGGCCATCTTGGATGAGGTGCAAATCTGCCGGACATAATTTTGAAAGGGTACCACCTAAGGACTATTGTGACCAAGTTTAGTTTCAATTGGCCAAGTAGTTCCCCAGAAGAAGATCTTTGAATGTGTTTTCCCATAGGGTCCAATGTTAAACTATTTTCCCCGCTGACAGCCATCTTGGATTAGATGCAAACCTGCTGGACACAATTTTGAAAGGGGACCACCTAAAGACTATTGTGACTAACTTTGGTTTCAATTGGCCTAGTAGTTCCAGAGTAGAAGATCTTTAAATGTGTTTCCCATAGGGTCAAATGTTAATCTATGTTCCCCGATGGCGGCCATCTTGGATTAGGTGCGAACCTGCCGGACACAATTTTGAAAGGGGTCCACCTAAAGACTATTGTGACCAAGTTTGGTTCCATTTGGCTCAGTGGTTTCAGAGGAGAAGATCTTTGAATGAAAAGTTTACGCCGGACGACGGACGGACGACGGACGCCAAGTGATGGCAAAAGCTCACCCTGGCTATAGCCAGGTAAGCTAAAAATGTAGCCTTTTGTCATTGTCATAGGGTCCAAAGTTAAAACTGTGTTCCCCGCTGGCAGCCATCTCGGATATAGCACAGATCTGAAAAACAACTTTTTTGCAGGGGACCATCTAAGGACTATTGTGGCCAAGTTGGTTTCAATTGGCTCAGTAGTTTCAGAGAAGAAGATCTTTGAAAGTGTTTTCCCATAGGGTCCAATGTTAAAACTATGATCCCCGCTGGCNGCCATCTTGGATATAGAACGGATCTGAAAAACAACTTTTTTGCAGGGGACCATCTAAGGACTATTGTGGCCAAGTTTGGTTTTAATTGGCCATGTAGTTTCAGATGAGAAGATCTTTGCAAGTATTTCCCCATAGGGTCCAATGTTAAAACTATGATCACGGCTGGCGGCCATCTTGGATATAGAACGGATCTGAAAAACAACTTTTTTGCAGGGGACCATCTAACGACTATTGTGGCCAAGTTTGGCTTTAATTGGCCATGTAGTTTCAGAGGAGAAGATCTTTGCAAGTATTTCCCCTTAGGGTCCAATGTTAAAACTACGATCCCGGCTGGCGGCCATCTTGGATATAGCGCAGATCTGAAAAACAATTTTTTTGCAGGGGACCATCTAAGGACTATTGTGGCCAAGTTTGGATTCAATTGGCTAAGTAGTTTCAGAGGAGAAGATCTTTGAAAGTGTTTTCCCATAGGGTCCAATGTTAAAACTATGATCCCCGCTGGCGTCCATCTTGGATATAGCCCGGATCTGAAAAACAACTTTTTTGCAGGGGACCATCTAAGGACTATTGTGGCCAAGTTTGGTTTTAATTGGCCCAGAAGTTTCAGAGGAGAAGATCTTTGCAAATATTTTCCCATAGGGTCCAATGTTAAAACTATGATCCCTGCTGGCGGCCATCTTGGATATAGCACGGATCTGAAAAATTACTGTTTAGCAGGGGACCATCTAAGGACTATTTTGGCCAAGTTTGGGTTAAATTGGCTAAGTAGTTTCAGAGGAGAAGATCTTTGAAAGTGTTTTCCCATAGGGTCCAATGTTAAAACTATGGTCCCCGCTGGCGGCCATCTTGGATATAGCAGGGATCTGAAAAACAACTTTTTTGCAGGGAACCATCTAAGGACTATTGTGGACAAGTTTGGTTTCAATTGGCTCAGTAGTTTCAGAGGAGAAGATCTTTGCAAATATTTTCCCATAGGGTCCAATGTTAAAACTATGGTCCCCGCTGGCGGCCATTTTGGATATAGCCTGGATCTAAAACAACTTTTTTGCATGGGACTATCTAAGGACTATTGTGGCCAAGTTTGGTTTCAATTGGCTAAGTAGTTTCAGAGGAGAAGATCTTTGAAAGTGTTTTCCCATAGGGTCCAATGTTAAAACTATGATCCCTGCTGGCGGCCATCTTGGATATAGCCCGGATCTGAAAAACAACTGTTTAGCAGGGGACCATCTAAGGACTATTGTGGCCAAGTTTGGGTTAAATTGGCTAAGTAGTTTCAGAGGAGAAGATCTTTGAAAGTATTTTTCCATAGGGTCCAATGTTAAAACTATGTTCCCGCTGGCGGCCATCGTGGATATCGCGCGGATCTGAAAAACATCTTTTTTGCAGGGGACCATGTAAGGACTATTGTGGCCAAGTTTGGCTTCAATTGGCCCAGTAGTTTCAGAGGAGAAGATCTTAGAATGAAAAGTTTACGCCGGACGGACGGACAGACGTATGGACGACGGACGCAAAGTGATGGCAAAAGCTCACCCTAGCATTAGCCAGGTGAGCTCAAAATCACCTCTATGTACATGTATACAGTCGAACTTTGATAGCTCGAATACCAAAGGGACTGTTGAAAACAGTTGGAGCCAACAGGATGTTGGAGATATCGAGGTCAAACTATGTTTTAACTTGAACAAAGGGACCACAAAAATGGGTTCGAGGCATCCATGTTGTTCGAGTTATTGCAGTTCGAGCCATTGAAGTTCTACTGTATAATAAATCTATATTAGCTTACTTTTTCCAGAAATTGTTGTTTTTGTTCATTTTGACAGAAATGTTCTTCTAATGCTTGCTGTAATGTCTTTATCTGTACTTCTAATTCAGCAACAACAGTCATTTTAGCCAAACATCTCCTGACAGTCAGATCACGCTGTAACTCTTGTATCTGTGTCTTCAACTTTTCTGTAGCTGAATTCAGTTCCTGAAAATTTTACACAAAAAATATAACAATATTTTTTTATTTTGACATTGCTCAGTTCATGGTATTAACTCTTGTATATTCTTGGCAAGTTGAAAAGGTAGGTTGATCCACTACATTAATAACTACTGTTCAGCAATAGCAAGATCAAACTCACTATTGTACTGAAGAAATTGCAATTTTATGTCTTGTCATGTCTTGAGAAACAAGAGGAATGGGCAACCTGAGTCTTGTGGAACTAGTGTGACATTACAGACTGAACTTTTGATGGATTTCATTGATCACTCCTTGTTCTGATTTGGATTTCCCTCCTTAAGACCAAAATTGACAAATATATAGTTTGTAGATTGAACTGCCTTTGTATGTAATGGTTTTTTAATATATTTAGGATAATTGATAGACGTACATGCATAAGAAAATAGTCGTTTCTCCATTGTATAATTTAGCATTTGACACTTCCTAATCTTGACATCAATTCACTGTAGACAATATAATTTGTCTCAAATATTTTAAACAAATTTTATTAATCTCTGCTTTAAGAATATGATTTTTACTAAAAAGATTTTAAAAAATCTTGATCGATCAATTTCTGGATTCATGTATCATATTTGAAAAATTTTGAACATGAACTTGCAAACATGTTGTGATTTTACTAGACTTCTATTACATTACCCTGTGTGAAGCATTAAACTCTGTACAATGTTCAGCAAACACTCCTTTACTTTCTATCAGTTTATACTTGATAGAGTTGTAACCTGTCTGACGCCTTTGTGGATACTGTATTGTGTGGGATGGTGAGGTGTTAGATACTGTTGTTGATGGATCAAATCTATAAATAAGAAAGTAACAAGGAAATGACTTCAATGTTAACTTCATGAATACAATGTATAAATATACACTGCATTGTTCATAATCTGAATCAGAATGTATTAAGCCACTTACGATTCATAAATTTTATTGGTAAATATTGGTTAATCATTTCTGCTTTCATGCTGTTAGCCAGACTATGAAATTTAACAACTACAGTCGAACTTAGATCACTTAAACACCCAAGGGAACGATGAAAAAAGTTCGAGCTACAGAAGTGTATTCAAGTTATTTCAAGTTATCGAGGTCGAACTATGTTCAAACTTGAACAGAGGAACCAGGAAATGGGTTCGAGACATCCATGGTGTTCAAACTTTAGAAGTTCAAGCTATAGAAGTTCTACTGTATATAATAAGTTGTTCAGCCTTGATCTTTACATTTACTGCTTATTTACTGTGATCTTCAAAACTAGAAAAAGGGTCTGTGAGACAGAGATCTCTGGAAACAAACATTAAGCAAAAATTTAACTAAAGTATATCAGCCATAATATAAAGTTTCATGTGGTTGAACTGTCCTTGAATGAAATAAATATCCAAGTTTTATAATTCTGAATAACAGTATATTATTGGCCACTTCAACTCACTCTTTTTCGAACTGATAAAAGTACTGATACAACTAGAGCCATTTATAACCCCCGCTAATTGAACCCTGAATCAATATGGCAAGTGTAAATTTAAGTGTGTGTGGACACAATACGGTCTTGGACACAGAACAAAAGTGGACAAAATGATATACCTCCCCCCTTTCTCCAGAAAATATTCAAAGATGAAATATTTCCCCTTCAAAATTACAGACAGCAACCATATACCTTCATGCACATCTTCATGTGGTGTACTGCAACAGTGTAACATTTCATCAAAATCCAAGCAGCCGTTTAGCAGAACATGCCCTGACAAGGTTCATCCCCCCCCCCCCATTGCCAAATAATATTCAAAGACAAATTATCTCCCCTTCAAATTTACAGGCAGCAACCATAATACTTTATGCACAACTTCAGATAGTGTACTACAAATGTGCAATATTTCATCAAACTCCAAGCAGCTGTTTAGAAGAACATGTGCTGACAAGGTTCGCCTCCCACCCCCCCCTTTTTTTCCAGAAAATATTCAAAGTCAAATTATCTCACCTTTAAAATTCCAAGCAACCATATAACTTCATGCACATCTTCAGGTGGCGTACTATGACTGTGTAACATTTCATCAAAATCCAAGCAGCTGTTTAGGAGTACCTGCGCTAACAAGGTTCATCAACCCTTTTTGCCAGATAATATTCAAAGACAAATTATCTCCCCTTAAAAATTTTGGACAGCCACCATATCACTTCATGCACATCTTTAGATGGTGTACTACAATTGTGTAACATTTCATCAAAATCCGAGCAGACTTTTAGGAGAACATACGCTGACAAGGTACATGGACGGACGGACAGGGTGATTCCTATATACCCCAAACTTTGTTTGCAGGGGGTATAAATATTAGGATATTTGTATTTTAAAATAAAGGTGACTGTTGCAAAGCCGCAGGGATACCCCCGGCATCCTGATTTCTTAAGATACATGAAGTCAAGTTATCTCTCATTCTTGGAGTCAGACAATATTTTTTTTCCTTTATGAAAATCTGCATACAGTGTCTATCTTTTAAGTAAAGTTAAATCAAAATCCTTCGCATGTTAAGAGGAGTTGTGCTTCCAATGTTATCTTTGCTGAAGTAATCAATGAAAAGTCAGTCTAATTATCTCCCCTTATTGGTGTTAGACAATAATTATTTTTCTTCAATCATATCTTCATCCATCCATAAATGAGAAATATGGAAGATAAATTTGAATTTTGAGAAGAAATAAATATTTAAAGTAATTCGTAAAGGTTCCACGGAACCTGGTGTCTCGCCTGCTCACTCCATTGTCATTATAATTTGGCCTTTATTAAGATGAGGTTGCTAAGGAGAATTCAAACAAATAACTGGTCTCTGAGAATTTACCAAAATTGAAATCAAAAATTTTTTAAATCTAACCATTGAAAATATTTGCCTTGGCAATAATCATCAAAAAAGTATGGTTGCTAACAAGGATTCCCAAAAATTGCTCGTCTTTGAGAGTTTCAGGAAATTTACCAAAATTGGAATCAACATTTTTTGAAATCTTACCATTGGAAACATTTGTCTTGACTAAAATGCAACCAAAAAGCATGGTTTCTAACAAGAATTCGAAAAAATTGCTGGTCTTTGAGAGTTTCTGGAAATTTAGCAAAGTTGGAACCACATTTTTGAATTCTAATTTTTCTGAATTATGTGTCATACGAAAAAATGACTGGAATAATTGATTATGTGCAAAAATTTCAAAAATTGTTAGTCTTGGACATTTTCAGGAAATTTACCAAAGTTGGAACCGGAATAAAATTCCAAAATCTTATTGCACATCTATAAACTATATGCAACAATCTACATCAAAATTAAATTTCTTTATCCCAATTTTGTTTGATATATGGACCTAGAGTAAAAATTTAGCCAAATTCATTGAAGCGGAAAATATAGGTCAAGGTAACATAATTCTGGTATGGATGTTGGTTACTACTAAAGATGTAACCACTTACCAATCGTTACCTGTCTATGACATGTAAGTGCTGAGATATGGTGCAAACCAAAAAATTTGATCGAAAAAAACTAAGTCCAACCTATGACAAAATACGGAAAAATTGGAATTTTTTTTTTCAAAATTAAACTTGGGATTCAATAATGAAGTTGCACTGAATATTGTGTCAAAATTTCATTGATATTGAACATGATATGAGAAAGTTATTCAAGTTCAAAAAAAGTTTAACATTTGGGTTAACCAAATATTCACGACGACACCGACGACGCCGACACCGACGACGCAACGGAATCTATGGGCACTATGTCTCGCCTTAGCGACATTCCTCGCATGCTAGACAATAAGTCAAAGTTAATCTTGTACATTACCTGGCAGTAGAATAAGAAGGTGTGGTTAAACTCAATGATGATCCTACTAGACTAATGGATGATGAACTTGTGATTATACTGGCCATCTTCGGTGGAAATAATAATGGTTCTAAACATCTGAAAAAAATGATATAACTGATATTTGTCAGAAATAAAAACAATGAAATTATCCCCCTTAAAAGTTTGACGATAATGTTTTTAAAATTCAGGCATTATTTTATTATAACATGGATTGATACGTGCCAAACATGACACTGCTAATAATATAACACCTGAAAAAACTTAATACTGTGTACTTAGAGCACCAATATTTTTCATGCAGCAAAATCTACAATTACTTTTATACCGACAGTTTGTTTTTTATCAAAATTAAAGCTGACATGGATTTGTTGTTAGTGATAATTTGGTCGACTCGATAGGCAATAGCTTATACAGTAAACCTGGATGGGCAATAGCTTTGCTGCCCTAACAATCTATGAGAGAATATTATTTTTTTATTGATGGGAAAACCATGTCATTTGAACTTAGCAAACATATTTTTAATGTGAAATTCAATGTCTTGTTGTGGGAAAATAGTTTTCCGGCAAATATGAATTTCATTGTCCTGGTGTGGGAAAATAGTTTTCTGGCAAATGTCTTGGTGTGGGAAAATAAGATTTCTGGCAATCATGAATTTCATTGTCTTGGTGTGGGAAAATAGTTTTCTGGTATACATGAATTTCATTGACTTGGTGGGGAAAATAGTTTTCTGACAAACATGAATTTCATTGTCTTGGTGTGGGGAAATAGTTTTCTGATAAACATGAATTTCATTGTCTTGGTGTGGGAAAAATAGTTTTCTACCAAACATGATATTCATTGTGTTGGTGTGGGAAAACAATTTTTGGACAAAAATGAATTTCATTGTCTTGGTGAGGTCAAAAATAGTTTTCTGGTAAACATGAATTTGAATGTCTTGGTGTGGGAAAATAGTTTTCTGGCAAAAATGAATTTCATTGTCTTGGTGTGGGAAAATAGTTTTCTGGCAAACATGAATTTCATTATCTTGGTGTGGGAAAAGTTTTCTGGTAAACATGAATTTCATTGTCTTGGTGTGGGAAAATAGTTTCTAGCAAAAATGAATTTCATTGTCTTGGTGTGGAAAAATAGTTTTCTGGTAAATATGAATTTCATTGTCTTAGTGTGGAAAAATAGTTTTCTGGTAAATATGAATTTCATTGTCTTGGTGTGGGAAAATAGTTTCTCGCAAAAATGAATTTCATTGTCCTGGTGTGGGAAAATAGTTTTCTGGCAAACATGAATTGCAATGTCTTGTTGTGGGAAAATAGTTTTCATTGCCTTGGTGTGGGAAAAAATTTTGTCAAACATGAATTTCATTGTCTTGGTGTAGGAAAATAGTTTTCTGGCAAAAATGAATTTCATTGTCTTCGTGAGGTCAAAAATAGTTTTCTGGTAAACATGAATTTGAATGTCTTGGTATGGGAAAATAGTTTTCTGGTAAACACATATTTCATTGTCTTGGTGCGGGTAAGTAGTTTTCTGGTAAACATGAATTTCATTGTCTTGGTGTAGGAAAATAGTTTTCTGGCAAAAATAAAATTTCATTGTCTTGGTGTGGGAAAATAGTTTTCTGGCAAACATGAATTTCATTGTCTTGGTGTGGGAAAAGTTTTCTGGTAAACATGAATTTCATTGTCTTGGTGTGGGAAAATAGTTTCTCGCAAAAATGAATTTCATTGTCTTGGTGTGGAAAAATAGTTTTCTGGTAAATATGAATTTCATTGTCTTAGTGTGGAAAAATAGTTTTCTGGTAAATATGAATTTCATTGTCTTGGTGTGGGAAAATAGTTTCTCGCAAAAATGAATTTCATTGTCCTGGTGTGGGAAAATAGTTTTCTGGCAGACATGAATTTCATTGTCTTGGTGTAGGAAAATAGTTTTCTGGTAAACATGAATTTTATTGTCTTGGTGTGGAAAAATAGTTTTCTGGTAAATATGAATTTCATTGTCTTGGTGTGGGAAAATAGTTTTCTGGTAAATATATATGAATTTCATTGTCTTGGTGTGGGAAAATAGTTTTCTGGTAAATATGAATTTCATTGTCTTGGTGTAGGAAAATAGTTTCTGGCAAATATGATTTCATTGTCTTGGTGTAGGAAAATAGTTTTCTAGCAAACATGAATTTCAGTCTTGGTGTTGGAAAATAGTTTTCTGGCAAATATGAATTTCATTGTCTTGGTGAGGGAAAATACAGTTTTCTGGTAAACATGAATTTCATTGTCTTGGTGTTGGAAAATAGTTTTCTGGTAAACACATATTTCATTGTCTTGGTGTGGGTTAGTAGTTTTCTGGCAAACATGAATTGCATTATCTTGGTGTAGGAAAATAGTTTTCTGGCAATTATGAATTTCATTGTCTTGGTTTGGGAAAATAGTGTTCTTGCAAAAACAAATTTCATGGTCTTGGTGTGGGAAAATAATTTCTGGCAAACACGAAATTGCACTGTCTTGTTGTGGGAAAATTATTTTCTGGCAAACAGGAATTTCATTGTCTTGGTGTATAAAAATTGTTTTCTGGCAAACAAGAATTTTGTTGTCTTGGTGTGGGAAAATACTTTTCTGGCAAATATAAATTTCATTGTCTTGATGTGGCTTGAATATACTAGACGAACATGGATTTACAATCAGTGACTTGGCACTGTCTAGGGATTGATTGACACTTACATGTACTTGGCAAACATGGATTTAAAATCAGTGATTTAGCACTGTCAAGGGATTGATTGACACTTACTTGGCAAACATGGATCTGAAATCAGTGATTAGGCACTGTCTAGGGATAGATTGACACTTACTTGGCAAACATGGACTTGGCACTGTCTAGGGATAGATTGAGACTTACTTGGCAAACATGGATTTAAAATCAGTGACTTGGCACTGTCTGGGGATAGACTGAGACCTACTTGGCAAACATGGATTTAAAATCAGTGACTTGGCACTGTCTAGGGATAGATTGACACTTACCTGGCAAACATGGATTTAAAATCAGTGACTTGGCACTGTCTAGGGATAGATTGACACTTACTTGGCAAACATGGATTTAAAATCAGTGATTTAGCACTGTCTAGGGATGGATTGACACTTACTTGGCAAACATGGATTTAAAATCAGTGATAATTTGGCTGCCTTGGGAAGGATGAAGAGGATGTTGTAACTGTATAATCGACTTTAATCTCTCCATCAAAACCTGAGAAAAAGATGTAAAAATAATACTCATAAAATGCTAATATACCTTCAATGAAAACATTCTATACTAATATTTACATGCATAAACATATGAAAACCTGCAAGCAATATATAATGACTTAAGAAAATGGATCTTTATATACTGAGTGCCAATGAAAATGCAACACTCAATTTTTTATAATTTTTTTTCACATAAATAACAATTTTCAACAAATGCTACTGTCAATTTACTTTAAACTTAACAGGCTTTAGAAAAAACAATTTTCCGCATGACTGATTTTTGAAACCAAGTCAACCGCAATACCTTGCATGAAATGCACAAAAACGAGGTTTTGGCACGAATTTACGCATGATTGGTTTTCTTTATTGTCCAAATACAAAGCTTAACCCAGTGAAAACATTTTCCCACCTTAAAGTTTTGGAACTGGTTTTCCTTTAATCCATGAATGATAGGGGCTTAAAACATTCCCTGGGTTGTCTCTAAAAATGCCTTGTTTTCCCATTAACAGACATTACTTAAGCGTCTATCTTCTGTGAACCACGATGAATCAGTCTGAAATTTTGTCAGCTTCTTTTGGAACCTTTTGGGAACATTTCTGCAAATTTTCAAATTTTTTTGAGGCTTAGAATTGAAATTCTCAAAAATCCGCATTTTTATTTTTGACAAATTTCAACTCGAAACAACCCCTTGGCAAAATTGGAACTCAGATTTTAAAGAATGAGACATTTTTTCTTTAATTTTTCATCAGTGTGATTAAAATGTTCGGACAATTTGGAAATTTGGATTTTGACCGCTTAATCTAAAGTTGATGCTGTGGCAAATTTTCAAGAGTTGACTAAAAATTTTTTTTGGATGCAAAACGTTTAGCAGACACTTAGCTTAATAATTTAGCAAAGAAAAATTCTTTATGTCGACATAGAAGATTTCTAAAACATTAATATTAGGTGTTGGGTTTTCATTGGCTCTCAGTATATGAAGAACACCAACAAAATAAATGTTTCTTTGTTTTAATTATAATATTAAGAGTCTTTTTGGGGCCATTTAGGGCTTGCCATATGGTGTGAGGTTCCTTACTGTGTTGAACACAATACGGTGACCCCTAGATACTTTGTTTTAGGTCGTTTAAACCTGGAGATGGGATGATGTCTCCTTGACATTAACCCCATTTCCTTTCTTTTTCATATTGGGGATGGACAAACAATGACTGATAACAGACAAAAGAGGTCTTCTGAACATTGAACAGATGGTGTACATCTGCAATATTCAGGAAGGAAGAATTCCTGCAAATTTGATGGAAAAGTTCAAAATTTTCAAGAAAGGTAAAGATAATGGATTTACCAAGTATCGAGTATGACTACAATAACCAATATGAATGAACTTGTAGGCAGACATAGGTATTATGACAGATAAAAATTCTTTTCTTGTTCTTTTTCAACAACAAAGCATACATGTGACTCACATAAGCTAAATCTAAAAACTCAAATCTATTGGCTGATGAACAGAATGCTGCACTGGTAACTAGGTGGGTATGCAAGGTGGGTAAAAGTGTACTCAAGGACACTAACTCTGCCTTGAATGCCTTCTCTTTACTCTCATATTGTCTGAAAAAAAAAAACATAACTTTGGTTTTATGTTTCAAGGTTACATTTTATGATATACTGAATTAGAAAATACAGTATAAACAAATGATATCCCAGTTCCAGTTTGTCCGCGTTAAATCACACAATCAAGTCTGCCCCTTGTGAACCAGAGCATAAATCAAAATTGACCCAAGGACGTTTATTCCCTCAGACATAATATTTGCAACATTGTGATGCAATATTTTCATATTGTATCGTGTAGAATCTAAATTCCAGAATTCATAAAAGAAATGTTTAACATTATATATTCTTACCTATCCACTTCCTGTATAAGAGATGTTTTTGTCTCTGTTATTTTTTCCAATAACTCATTGTATAAATCGGTGACAGCAGTTTTTTCTTTGTCTGCATTCTGTTCTATCTCCTCTAACAGAACTTTTAACAACAGTATGGCATCCCTTACAGAGTTCTGCAGATCTTTTATTGCCTGAAATTGTCAAATTGTTAATCAATTCTACTGAATAAATCCTCTAACAGAACTTTTAACAACAGTATGGCATCCCTTACAGAGTTCTGCAGATCTTTTATTGCCTGAAATTGTCAAATTGTTAATCAATTCTACTGAATAAATCCTCTAACAGAACTTTTAACAACAGTATGGCATCCCTTACAGAGTTCTGCAGATCTTTTTTGCCTGAAATTGTCAAATTGTTAATCAATTCTACTGAATAAATCCTCTAAAAGAACCTTTAACAACAGTATGGCATCCCTTACAGAGTTCTGCAGATCTTTTATTGCCTGAAATTGTCAAATTGTTAATCAATTCTACTGAATAAATCCTCTTACAGAACTTTTAACAACAGTATGGCATCCCTTACAGAGTTCTGCAGATCTTTTATTGTCTGAAATTGTCAAATTGTTAATCAATTCTACTGAATAAATCCTCTAAC
>MJUU01043772.1:31932-62369 GCA_002080025.1 Modiolus philippinarum | reverse complement strand
AACGTTTTTTGAAAACCTACGGCTTTTCCCCATAGTTAACTACTAGCATGCAACGGAAGATGAATTCAAAATAATGAAAAAGCTTTTTTGTACTGATTTTTTACATATTGATTAGATGAAATTTCAGTATCACGCGTTTCTTTCTGCTACATGACATATTATATGTAAAAATTGTACATTTTACAACATAAAGATGATATTTACTGTACCATATTGTTTTCTTTTAGTATAAATACGTATGAGGAATTCCGGCCTGAAAATTGAGATTCCTTGTTGGTGACGATATAAGGTAAATATATCTATAAAGATATAAGGTGGGATTATATTATATTAAGTCGATATGAAGTTCAAAGCGCGAAAAGAATTGTATGTTATGCAAATTTCAGACGGATGTTAAGTTATATTTCCCGATAGGAAGCCAAAGGATATCATAATCATCCAGGGTATATCATGCTGGCCCAGTGGTTTCAGAGGTGATTTTTTTAACTTGTTAACGGACTACGGACGGACAATGGACGATGGACGTTAAGTGATGGTAATAAATCACATTGCTTTATAGGCCAGATAAGGTGGGATTATATTACATTAAGTCGATATGAAGTTCAAAGCGCGAAAAGAATTGTATGTTGCAAATTTCAGACGGACGTTTAGTTATATTTCCTGATAGGAAGCCAAAGGATATGTCATAATCATCCAGGATATGTCGTTTCAGAGGTGAAGGTTAACGGACTACGGACGGACACTGGACGATGGACGTTAAGTGATGGTAATAAATCACATGGCTTTATAGGCCAGATAAGCTTAAAAAAATAGACAATTCTTAATGATATAATGACTATATAGAAAAAAATTGGAGACCAATACAACTAGAATTGCAATTCCAAGCAATAGCTGATGTCACCCCTGGCAGCCGATTCCATGATTCTATCTTCGTTTCAGCAGCAGAATCTTCTTTGAAATCATTTTTGTTGAATTTGACAAAGTTAAAATTTTGACGTATTTTAGGGGCCATCTTGAAAATTTCAACCATTTTGAATTTTTTTCCATTCCACCTTTTTGCAGTGTCAAAATCTGTCTAAAACAATTTTGAATGAATTGGGTCAAGTTTAAAATTAATTACGTATTTTCGTGGTCATCTCGGAAATGGCGGTCATTTTGAAAATTTTTGTCGCATTGATTTCTAACTCTCACCCTACTGAATATTTATAGAGAATATGAATAAGTCTTTGATACATTGCACTTAGTTGATTTTTTTTTTTCGTTTTTTTCTTTTTTTTTACTCTAAAATTTTCATATAAGGTAAACTCATCATAGTGAAGTTCATGACAAAATATTAAATTAATCACAGAAGTCGAAGTAAAAACAAATTCTTATTAAATTTTTTCAATCAGACAACACTAAGTATTTGTGGACCTAACTTGAAATGGCGGCATTTTGAAATTTTATTTTTATATTAATTCTATCCATTTTTCATACTGAACGTTTCCACAGTGGGTTTTATGAAAGTCCTTCCAGTGGTTTCAGAGATAATTGAAATTCTGGGGAAAAAAATCGCTAATTGGCAGCCCTTTTGAAAATAGCGACCATTTAAACAAATGTTTTATGCGCATCTACTCATGGCGATTCAACTTTGAGCCAAAAATGAATTGATTCTATCCTGGCATCTCTGAGAACTTGGCCAGACGAACTTTTTCAGACAAATACAAATATTTCGTCCCGACTTCGTCTGGAGTGGCATAGCAATAAATGAGCATTTAAATTACATCAAAAAGTCCAGGGACATGAGGTGCGACAAAAGTACAACAAAAGCACAAAACCACGAGACAGCAAGTAAATTCATGCTATCCACAAACCGAGCCCTACCAGTGTGATTTCTGATAAAAACAGAAACTGATCTTAGGTGCACCGCAAAGGTGAGCTATCCTTATAATTAGACTGAATTTAATCAGTATTAGCGAGTCATTTTAGTTTGAAGAAAAACTTTAAATGTCATAATCGGGAAACTGGTTAAACTGAGTGTAAAAAAATATAAACAAACAAAATACCGACGTTACTGTATTTTTAGTTTATTCATAATTTGTTATATGGACACAAATCTTTTTTTAATGCCATGAAAGTGAATAGTCGATAGGGCGAAAGTAACAATCAATCAAAGTTTTTGAAACGTTTCTGCTTTTTTCAAAATGTACTTGAATTCTTCTTGACAGAAAAGAATCAACTGTGATATGTACATATAAGAGAAAGGCAGGTATGAATAATTTCACATTTAGAAGTTCACATCTCATTTGCCACATAAGAAAAGGTGTCAGGCTAAAGCTAATGAGATGTATATCTGTTAAAACATTCAATCATTCCATAGTGTTTTTATCTAGTTTTCCTGCCTGAATCTTGTTGCTGGCTTTTTCAATAGGTCACAAAATTTCTTTTTCTCAAACGACAACCTGAAACCTAAATTTACGTAGTCTATTACTTCATCACGGTCAACATCACAACATAGGATATCAATTGTTTTCTCTACTAGATTTGACTTCCTGTTTTATGACTGACGGTTCGGTTCTCACTTACTTTATACTATATGTCGTACCTTTTTGAAGAAGAGATAAAAAATTCTTGATGCCTGTTGTAAAGTTTTATATTCCAACCGTGTTTTATGTTTTTGGTTTATGTCATACGCATCTTTTGGCGGAGTTCGACAAAATGATCTTTCCGTTTCTTATAGATCTCGAACCTTAAAGATACAATAAATCAATGAATGCAATTCATCATGCTGATTTTAGATTTGTTTGTTTGCTTTGTTCACATTATTTTACACTTTATGAAATAAAAGGGACAACAGGAAACACCTACAATGGCTGAAAATTATAATTACATGCCACAATCTGCTTGGGACCTACACAGGAAAAACAAAAATAAGACAAAAGACAAACGTAAACAACGATAGGAACTTGGGACAGCCGGACTTGGTACCGGCACTAGCAAAAGCCAGCGGTAGGGTTAAACCGGTTTATGGGTACCCAAACCTCCCCTTTATCTGTTCCGTTTCCCTATATTATAGTTAACATACTAATAAAGCTAATACAGGTAGACTACTAACTCCATGACCACAATCTTGAAGGTAGAGAATATGACAATACGTTACGTACAGGCAATGCATTTTCTAAAACAAACTTATATCAGTTACCACAAAATAAAGTTATTTGGTCAAAATATTCCTTTATTAGGTTTCTGTAGGGAATGAACGTGCTTATTTTTTTCATTTATTTTTCATACGTTTAAAAAAATAACAACATTACATGTGTATTATGAAACAAAAAAAATATACTTTTTGTTTCTGAGGGCTATTTTTTTTTTAATTATAAGTGAGGCAGAGCAGAACACCATTAATGTATACCCCCGTCAATAGAAAATTTATGAGCTATCATATACCTATCACCACAATTTACTTATTGTAGTACAACAGCACATGTAATGCATCAATGTTTCTGCACTAAAAACGGAGAACGCAGATATACTTATTAAGTAGTAGGGAAAGACAAAACATATTGCGTAAAGAACCACACTGAGTCAACCAAGAAGTAAAAGGAGAATGACGTAATCAAGATGTTGGAATTTTTAATAGACAATATTTTTGTCGAATTTGAAGATCGCGGTTTTACAACAGATAATCGGAATTCCCATGGGAACTAATTGCGCGCCACTTTTAGCTGATCTTTTCTCATAAAGCCCAAGTTTTTACAAGGGCTAACACAGAAAAAAAAACAACCATTTAGCTCAGTCCTTAAATTTCACCTTCCTCTGCATAGACAATGTACTTTCTCTTAATTATAATAAAAATATTCAAGGAATATTTACACCAACTCTATCCCACTGATGGAACTTCTAGGATTTTGTTTCGATTCGCAATGTTGATGATTATGTTTTGCGACATTCTTGTTTACTTTTGTTTATTTGTTTTAAACCTGGTCTCCATTTGTGTTGCATCTGACTTGTTATGTTTTTTTTTATTTTTACCCCTTTCTGCTTTGCTTTTGACTTGTGGATATACTAAATGTAAAATGTTTGATGAGTATATTATTTATTTTTTATCCTTTTTGCAACCACATGAAATGTAAACGGGCACTTAAAATTACCCGGTAACAGCTTACATTATTTTTAAATTGATATCTATACAAAACTTATTAAAAAAGGCTTATTAAACAAACTTAACAGCAGGAAAATTCGAACCCTTGTCGATATTATGTTTTATTCGGGGAAATGAATGTTGAACTTGTTAAATACACTGACTTGATAGTTTTGTTTCAGGTTCAAAAATGAAGAAAATGTTGGATACATAAATTGTTAACTGGATTTTGCATCAGTTAAATGGGCAAACAGTTTACAAGAAGTCAATGTAACCTTTTAACAACCCAAGGGATCTGATAATTGCCGAGCCCAGATGTTGGTTAATGAAACAGAAACTCATTTAATGTTTTATTTTTCTTTTTGTAAATATTTTTTACAATTTAAATTTTTCTCTTTACTCATCCTGAAACTCAACTTAAAACCGAAGTTACTGTAAATTCATTCTCTGCTTTTATTACAATTTTCGCCTCTTCAGTGCAGATCAAATCAAAACATTTGGAAACCTATGAATCTAACGGTGCATAAAAGCTGATAGAGAATCAATAACAAAAAGGGTCTAAATGGAAAGCAAAATCAGTAAATGAAGGAGCTTTGCAAGAAGGAGATACAAATACAAATGTCTTGTTTCATCATTTATAAAATAAATAATGAAAGGATATGGAGTAAATGCACATGAGACAAATTCTCTACAAATATATGGTTAAAACCAAGCAATGGCATAACGCTTTTATTGTTGTTCAATCATGAGGCCTTCATCAATGAGCTTTGCTCATACTTTGCTCATACTTCATTTGAGCGAAATACATTTCTAAACAACACTACACCTATGTATCTTTTATGTATATTATGCTTTTGTCTTGCCTATCATAATACTGCTCGGTACTATTATGTTTAAATTCTATTTTAAGCTCACCTGGCTATGCAAGGGTGAGCTTTTGCCATCACTTGGCGTCCGTCGTCCGTCGTCCGTCCGTCCGTCGTAAACTTTTCTTTAAAAATCTTCTCCTCTCAAACCACTGGGCCAATTTAATCCAAACTTGGCCTTGGTCATCACCAGGGTATGTAGTTTAAAAAATGTGTTCGGTTAGTCCAAGGACTAAACAACATGGCGGCTGTTACTAAAAATAGAACATAGGGGTAAATTGCTGTTTTTGGCAAATTACTCCAAAACCGTTGCAGATATCAAAAATCTGGCAGGAGGTAAAATTGTTCAGAATGCCAAGATCTATCTGCTCTGCAATTTTGAAGAAAATCCGAAACCCGTCTGAGAATTAAAGCCCTTTTTCCGTAAATTTTTCAAAATTTGTGCATTTTTTTCAAAATTTGTGCATTTTTAATTTTTTATTTCAAAAACTGTAACAGATAGAGGTGAAGTGTAAATTAAAAACAAATGTTCAGCATATCAAGATCTACATACTCTGAAATTTTGAGGAAAATCCAAAGGACTGTGTATGATTTATTGGCCGTTTTTCAACAATTTTTTTCCCAATGCCATATGGTTTATTGGTCATTTCCCTTTAAATTCTGTGTGCAAATCTTCTTTGGTTAACTTTTCGCATTCAAGCTTTAGAGAAATTCTCCGCTATCACTTCATTAAAAAAATTATTTCTTCCATAATTAAGAGCAAAAACAGTGTTTTTGTGCAAATTTCTCAATTTTTTGCAAAAATACTTTCTTAACCTTTACCTTATTTCATGTAATAATGATTTTCCTATATAAATGTATTGTGTCTTACAGGGATGTCAGTGTTTAATCATTATAACCTCTGCTGACATGATAGTTGAAGTAGTATCTCAACTGCATAGACTGCTCAGTGAATTTAATAAATAAAGCCTTTATTGGGCAGTAGATGAAATTAAACTTGAAAACCACTGAATGGATAACAGATCAGCAAAAATGATGCTTTTGAGGTGCTGACTAAAATATATATATGTATTGTGACTTTTATTCCTAAACATCATCCAACATGGCCATCTGTGGGGAACTTCATTTATTACTCGACTGTATGGAAAGAGCATACAAAGAATTTTTTTTTATCTGAAACAACTTGGCGAGTCACAATGTATCTTGGATGGCCTTCACCTTATGCAAATTGGCTACCAATGGGAAACATAGTTTAATATAGGAGTACCGGTACATTCAAAGATCTTCTTCTTTAAAATCATTTGGCTAGTTGGAAATAAACTTTGGCACAACACTTAATTTTCTTTAAAATTGTGTCCTGCAGATCCATCCCTTATCCAAGATGGCATGCAATAGGGAAAATAGTTAATTGAAACTGGATCATATAACATAAATGTTTATTGACATAGTTTGAGACCCTTTAACATATAAGTTTATTTGAAGTTATGTATTGGCCATGGTTCAGGTGAGCGATACAGGCTCTTGAGAGCCTTTTGTTTAAAGAACTATGTTAATCAGTGTAATCAGCTAAATGATATGTAATGATTACAGAAAGAGTTTGGGTATTACACCTTTGTATTGTGAAAGAGTTATATGAAACGCTTAAAGTAATACGGAGGCGTATTGATGCCTCGTGCAGAAAAAAATATCTCATAATTATGAAATAGTATCTCATAATTTTGATATATTATCTCAAAATTATGAGATAGTTATGTCATAATTATGAGATAACATCTCATAATTATGAGATATTATGTCATAATTATGAGATATTATATCATAATTATGAGAAAATAAGTCATAATTATGAGATCTTCTCTCAAAATTATGAGATCTTATCTCATAATTATGAAATCCTATCTCATAATTTTGAGACATTATCTCATAATTATGAGTAAATAAGTCATACTCATGAGATAATTATCTCATAATTTTAAAATAATTATCTCATAATTATGAGATAATATCTCATAGTTATGAAATAATATCTCATAATTATGAAATAATAACTCATAATTATGATATAATAACTCATAATTATGAGAGAATTATCTCATAATTATGAGATATTTCTTTCTTCATGTGGCATCAATACGCTTCCGTAAAGCAACGATATAAATGAATAAAAGTGACAACAAAAGTCCGAATCGATCAAAGGGAGAGACCAGTAAGGAAAATCCGTATAGCATACGACAGAATCAGGGAAACCTTCTCTACATGGTCGTTTTCTTAGTTACATAACAAATTGAAATATATGTATGCAGCCTCGCCTTTTACAGGTATATGACTGCAAAAGTAATATTTTTTTTGTGATTCAATGTTAAGACAATGACCAAACATAATCCTTGCCTATCGACAGGTTAATGACCGATTTACTTTTGATTTGTTGTATATCTGTCTCGTTTTACATTAAAGTTATACGCTATCATCGATATTTTGTTTCTACTTAATTGTGACAAGTTATCTTATTTGCTAATTACTATCAATAATGTTCACCCCGGTCGATATATGTATCTAAACCATGGCACCAAGAAATTCCAACTCACTAAGTACTTAAAATTGTCAATGTTTTAATTTTTTGTAACCCTCGGTTAACAATGCAATTATTTTCTTTTTTCCGTTTTGACTGTCATTTGACAACGAAAGACTTGAAAATGCAGCTCTAAAAAAGAATCATGTTATAAGCGTACATTTTGTAACAATGTCACAATTTTAGATAAATTTCCCATTGTTACTGCTGGGTTTAATGTCGAGGCTATCTGTTACTATCACATAACTTTGTGATATGTAATGCCACAAACATCAAACGGGGGGATAACCAATATACCGAAGTTACTGTTACTTTTGTTTCTGCATATGCGCATTTCGTTAACTTACAAATGTATGTCTCTTCCATGCAGATAAAATCTAAGCGTCTGGACGTTCATCAATCGAAATACGTGTATCTGATAGAAAACAAATAGCCAATAGGATCAAAAGAAAAAAACAAAATTCAGCTAAGGACAGATGATCGAGATACTCCTTAGTTGCAAACATAATTTTGTAAAATTTAGATATTGCAATTTTCAAAACAAAATCGGCCTTCGGGTCAGCACCGAAGACTACTGGGTTGGTGAATACATTTCTACCATCGGGGAATAACAGTCCGCCAGCAGTGGCATCGGCCAAGTGGTAATAAATAACGAAATGGTGAAGTCATTGTTAATTTTGTTTCTGCACATGCTCATTTCGACAACTTGTGTCTCTTCAGTGCAGATAGAATCAAAACAATTGGAAGTCCATAAAACAAAATACGTGTAAAATTTGATAAAGAACAAAAAGGGAAATAATACGAATGTATAGCTTTAAAGTGGGGGTGAAATATGAATGTCTGATATTTTTGGAGTCAGGCAGTATATGTTAATAAATTAAGTTCTTTATTTTCCACACTCCTCTTCTGTTAAATTGTTACTGTGATTTTTGGCTTGGTACTACCAAAGATTTCGAAATTTATCTCAAGTTTTGATTGCTATGTTAAATACATTTTGGGTCGTTTTAACCTGGATATGGGATGTTGTCCCCTTTAATTTACCCCATTTCCTTTCTTTTTTATAATGATTTCGTGGTTAGATAAGGAATGGGATTTACAAATATAAATAGACCTCTCCTTAGCTGATTGTTGTTTTTTTTATCAAAGTAGATATTTGTTCTATTCCAGCCTCTGCAATTTTTCAGTCTAGCATTAAAACCGATTTTATTTGTTCTTCTCAGCAACATTAATTGTCAAAACATCCGTCCGAAAAGTACTTTGAGAATATAAATGGTACCAACTGAAATATTTTTTTTTCGTGCTTTGCCTGTTATCTGTTGGTTTTCTTTTGCCAATATATCTATATTTGTTTCTACACCAGGATAACTAGTACACAAAATTATAATGACATCGGTTTTTTCTATAATAAAGCTTCATGAGGTGCCTTCTCATTTAACAAATACTTGCTTAATTATCCTTCATTATTCATCTTCCCCCCTCTCTCGGGTTTTGCTTCGGTATTTGTTTCCAATGTATCAATCTTGTTACGTATAATATGTTTGGTATTTGTGTCAAATTTTTTGATCTTCACTGAAATAATTCTTTATTTTTCATTGACTGCTAACTTTTATTATAATTGATGTATTCACTACAAATCAAATTATGGCAAAATTGGTAGTTAGTTGTTTATTATATGCTTTCAATGAAATATTTGTTTAGTTGAAGGGATGAGGTTGTGGTTACAGTGAGTAAGTTTTGAAATTGCACCGGAATATCTAGGTTTGGAATGGGATCTAAGAAAAAAGATTATAATTTACTATCATTTTGTCTATTTGGCCAAATGTCTGCACGAATTTATTTATTTATTTTTATAAAAAGGAGGTTCCAACATTCAAATTAATGGGAAGAAGATAGATAAAAGGAAAAATCTACAATGGCCGAAAATTACAATCACACCCAACAATCCGCCAGGAAACCACACATGCAAAAACAAATAGAAGACAAAAGACAAACGTAAACAACAACAACAGGAACTCGGGATAGCCGGACATTGTACCGGCACTAGCAAATGCCAACGGTAGGGTTAAACCAGTTTATTGGTACCCACACCTCCCCTTTTTTCTCTATCCCGTTTCCCTTTATCATAATTAATAACAGAGTACCGAAGTTAAATGTACAAATAAAGACTACTAACTCCAAGACCTCAACTTTGAAAAGGAAAAAAATAAGACAAAACGTAATTTTGAAAGATGGGTCAATGAGTCTTTGCTGCTAAACTGCCTACTTGCTGATAATTCACTGTTGCACTACTGAAGAAAATTCAAACTAAAAACTTCCCAAAGAGTTTTAAAGAAGTATCATAGATTTCAGTAGACATCGGCGATGTCAGTGAGAGGCCAGTATACCTGTAAAATCTTCAGATCATTGGATCCCAAAGCCATTCAAGATAATCATGCAAAAATATCCTTTCAATTTCCTTTATAACGTAAAGAATGTTACTTACGTCCCAGTTTTTTCTGGACCTTTTATCAATTATCACGTTTTAATATTTCCGTAAAATCGACGGAAAGAAATTCTGTCATTAATTGAACAAGTTACACCACATTTAGATATCAAATGTTTATTTTTTCTGTTATACTCTTTTATCTAATTACCGAAGTTATTGTGAATTCAAAATCTGCATATGCGCATTTCGACAACTTATGTCCCTTCAGTGCAGATAAAATCTAACCTTTTGGAAGATTTTCAACTCAAAGATGTTTTAAAACTGATAGAGAACAAATAACCAGTATCATCTAAATGTCAAGCCAAAATCAGCTAAGGACAGAGCTTTGCATGATCGAGATACTCCTTAGTTTTCAACAAAGTTTACTAAAATGTGAATATTGCAAGGTTCCAAATAAAATCGACTTTCGAGTCAGCACCGAAGTATTGACAACTGGGCTGGTGAATACCCGCGGGAACTTACAGTCCAATAGCAGAGGCATCAAGCCAGTGGTAACAAATAACTTAATACCGAAGTTACTGTGAATTTAATTTCTGCATATGCGCATTCCGACAACTTATGTCTCTTCAGTGCAAATAAAATCTAAACCTTTGGAAGACTATCAACTCAAAGATGTTTTAAAACTGATAGAGAGCAAATAAACAATATGGTCTAATTTAAAAGCCAAAAATAGATAAGGACAGCTTTGCATGAGAGAGATACCCCTTAGTATTCAACAAAATTTACAAGATATTAGATATTGCAAGGTTTAAGTTTAGTGAGGACAGCTGTCACGTGATTAAACCATAAAAATGACGGGAAATTTTTTAAATGTTCAGAATGGAATGATATTTGACAGGAATGTTACTGAGCATGTGTAGAAACGAACTTTGGTTTTAAAAACATCAAAATGGCGCCCGTTGCCATGGAAACAGCCAAATGGCGGGAAAAATTCAAATTCCTTCGTATATGATGAAATATAGAAATAAACTTAAAATAAGGTGAGAAAAGGGAAAATAAAAATAAATTAACACAGCAAAAGTGCTGGAAAAAAGGAAAATACCTTTAATAAAAATTAAATAGAGATAAAGTAGTGAAAAAAGTAAATTATGTACTACACAAAGGGATAAGAAAAGTGGAAAAATGATAGAATAAAACATGAAAATTGTGGGAAGAGAAAATTCATCCTAGAACAACATAGCAGTCTCCCCTTTTTAAGAGAAAATTCACCCTAAAACAACAATAGCAGTCTCCCCCTTCTTAACAATAAACGCAGACGTGATAGAAAAACTTCCAGAACAAGCCACTGCTGATTTCCGTTTTATAAAAATCACTCCCTAGAAGTTTGGAACAAGAAAATATGAGAAATATTAACTCATTCGTTTAGTCAACTGATCTTTATACAGCATAATAGGTCATTCTGGTGGCCAATTGGAAATACAAACTACTTCCGGTCCCACATGCGCGCTCCTTTTTCTTTCTATAAGGCTCCTGCGGGGTCATGTGTCGAACTATCATACAATATATCACAAAATTAGAATTTGTAGCTGACATTTTTGTATTTATGATTAACAGTAGGTAAGAATGTATCCACTTCCGGTTTGACATATGTAACCTACAACTTCCTGTTCTAGTCAGTGAAGACCGTATACAGTCATATGACTATTTCATTTTTGTATTTGAGCTACAAGAACAGCCGGTGACATCACTTCCGGTTTTGTTCTAATGAAGGCAAAATTTTTTGAGGGGAGGAGGGCAATGTTGTCAACTTTGAATGCTTGTATGTCTCTTAAAAGCCTTGTTTGCTATACTGATTTTTTTATATTTTGAAGATATCGTACAAAGGTATACATTTAAGTAAAAACATGAAATTTTGAATTCGGAAGTTTTTCTGAATTTCACTTTTTATGTCCCTCCAGGGGGCAAAAGTGATAAAAAATCTAACCTCAATGTGCACATAATTGGGAATATTAGCAAAAATAATTGACAGAAGTGGATGTATTTTTAGAAATACCTTTAAAAAAACTAATTAGACTTATAATCTAAACACTTTTTTTCAAAAACAATGTACAATTGGTTTTTTATATGGTTAAAAGGGGGTAAATAGGGATTCGGACCATTATTTAGGGGGAGGTATCTTTGACCCCATTTATCTCAGAAAAACGCCTGGAAAGGTGGTCCAATATTTGTATCAAAGAAAGGGTATATTTTCAACAGTAACATATTTTAAAATAGCCATTTTGAATTCGGAATTATTTTTGGGGTCAGGTGTCCTCACTAACCTTAAAAAAGAATCGTCTTCCGGGTCAGCACCGAAGTACTGACTACTGGGCTGGTGAATACCCTCGGGGAATAACAGTCAACCCGCAGAGGCATCGACCAGGTGGTAACAAATAACTTAATACCGAAGTTACTGTGAATATGTTTAACAATTAATGAAAACGGTAACCTAATGATAATAGATTGGATTTGATAGCGAGGTTATGCTGATTAAAGCCGACAAGATTAGAACAGACGCGTGCGAATCCTTCTAGTCAAGATATAAACACCTGGTATGATGAGTTAGAGGGAACGCCGCCGTCAAGAAAAGGGAAATTAGTGCTAGTGAAATCAAAACCATCCCTTTCATCATAAATTTTAGCTTAAATTTTACCTGAGTCAACGATGATAATAAGATTTAGAAAAGGGCGTAATTTAGAATCATTTTTTGCTTCATCAAGTTTCAGTTATTGTGGGCAAAAGAGGTAAATAGCCTAAAAACATCTTCTCCTCTGAAACCACCCTAAATCCGCAAATGAGTTGACCTTTTATCTTTTTACTTTGTTTACTAACAAAATATTTTTTAATCCATTTGAAGGAAATAATTTGTTGTGTTAACTTTGTAACTATTGTCCCACCCTCTATCTAAAATGTAAAAAAAATGTTTTTCGTCACATTGCTTGTCATTGAATCTATATCCAAGCAGAAATCGCACAAATTCCAAACAGTGTTGCTAGCTTTTTAAGTAGCTTGATACACCCGGTCCCCATTCCTGATTAAAAACTTTCTTATCACTGGACGACCATTGCCAGATACCTACACTGATGTCGTCTCGGACTTCAAGATAATAGGTTACGCTGAATTTTATTGCAGGGTTAGTAGTTGACCTGACTCGCGATTCCGATCATATCACGTGGAAGTGTCAATTTGAAACGGCATGATGGAGCAGCTTTCTGGTTAGCAAATGACATGCTGGTGAAGTCCCGTTTAGGTGCCCTGGCCCAAAGTCAGTGTGAGCTATATTCATCACTTGGTGTCTGTCGTATGTTAACTTTTCACATTTACATCTTCTCCTGTAAGACCATTTTTCTAATAGATTTTAATAGCTATGTGGTCTAGGTTGCTATCCTAATTTAGGTTGTGGTCGCAAATATGTGCTTTGGAGATTTTCGCGCTACTTAAATTAACAATGAAAGGATTTGATCACCGGAGTAAATGGACATGAGAAAAGTCTGTACAAATACATGGTTATGGTTTAACTTAAGAGTATCTCCCTCTCGCATAGCTCTGTCTTTAGCTGATTTTGGCTTCACTATTTAGGTCCTATTGATAAACTTGTTCGCTATCAGCTTTTACTCACATTTCGGTATATGGATTTCCAAATGTTTTGATTTGATCTGCACTGAAGAGACATACGTTGTTTAAATGCGAATAAGCAGAAACTAAATCAACACTATCTTCAGTATTTTGTTATTTATAACAAATTGGCCGATGGCTCTTGTAGTGGACTGTTAGTCCCCGAGGGTATTCATCAACCCATTAGCCAGCACTTCGGTGCTTGCCCGAAAACCGATTTTATTTTGAAACTTGCAATATCTGCATTTACAAAATTTTGTTCAAAACTAAGGAGTATATACCTCTCCCATAGCTCTGTCCTCAGCTGATTTTTGCTGCACTATTTAGGTCATATTTGTAATTTGTTCTCTATCAGCTTTAACATCTCGGTATATGGATTTCGAAATGTTTTAATTTGATCTCCACTCAAGAGACATAAGTTGTCGAAATGCATATAAGCAGAAACTAAATTTACAGTAGCTTGGGTATTTTGTTATTTAAAGCTATTTTAATTAATTGTTCTCTGTCGGCTCATTCATATATTTTGATTTTTTTTCTTTATTGGTGTTTGATTTTTATCTGCACTGAAGAGGTATGACTTGTCGAAATGACTATCCGCATTATCAAAATTTAGTTAAGCATATGCTGTTCCATTGAAGCAATACATGCTTTTGCTAATGGACTGTAATTTTAGAGGGCTGTCGCCTGTCCGCAAACCAAAAATTTAAAATGTACAATTTCTAAGCTTTAAATATTGTTTTACATAACACATTATCGAAATTGTAATGAATTCAAGTGCTGAAAATGGCAATTTCGACAGATTTTGAGTCCGCACTGCAGATAACATCTAAACACTTGGAAGACCAGAAATGGTAATAGCTACAAAAGCAAAAATACATAAAATTAAAAGACCTTAAGCCTTAAATAAAAAAGAAGTGTCCGTCTTGTCCAGATCTCTATCCTTGACTGGTTTGGTGTTACTTTCAAGATACTGTTTTTTTTTTTGTTTTTTGTTTTTTGTTTTTTTTTGTTTTTTTTTTTTTGTTACCTGGTGTCGTGTGGGTCTAACATTTATAAATGTTCAAAGTTTTGGTCTGCCAAATGTTTGCTTCTAAAAGTCCAGAATATATATAATTTGTCAAAATGGACTAAGAGTGATTTCTATGATAGATATTCTTTAGTTTCCAAAAATGTTCATCAAAGTAGATACAAAAAATATATTTATTTGGCAAAAGTTAATTTCATTTTCCAATGACACCTGTTTCGACATCTGGGTATCTAAAACAAAAAAAATATTCAATGGTTAACAATAGCAATTTTATCAATCATTTAATCATTCACTCCCGGTTTTCATGGGAGTTCACACTATGAGGGCCTTAGTTCTTAATGTTATCTTTTTATTTCCGTGCATTGTAGCTGTCTCACGTCCTTGTTTTGTCTTTGTTTTTATCTGTTACCGTTTCTGCCATATCTTTGGACTTCGATTTTTGTAGTCATCGCTTCCCTTGTTCCTTCGGTATTCTACTGCCGTTGTTTAATCGAAAATATATTGTTGATAGTTTTTACGGGTTAAGTTTATTGCGTTGAGCTTGCTGTGAATAATTTATATCATAATGAAAAATTTTGATGCCAGATGCCGAGTTCAGATTTTGTTTTTGTGAGAAAAAAATTAGTTGACACGATACGTAAATAGCAAAATGACTTTGCCTGAAATAAATTTGGCATCAAAATATAAACAAATCACTTTATTCATTAACCGTGAGCTTCTTCTGCGATGTTGATATGGCTTAAATTAGGAGGATGTTGTACGGGTTTGTTTCAAGAATCCTGAAAAAATCATTTTCATAGCCTGAATTCCCAATTAGATACTTTTTTAAATTCCTAAAAAATTAAAAAGCAAATCCTGGAACCCTGCCATGAGTTATCAGAAAATTTCCACTAAATGGAATGTGTGATCACTGCATACTGGAAAGGTCTTAATGCACCTCATAAATACTTAATACTTATTATTTATGAGGATATTGACAAGCTGATATAATGATTGGATAATCTTCATGCAAAAGCGCTGATCTGAATTATCTTGGTATTTCTTGCTTGATATTTTTATATCAGTGGTTTGAAAAGGCGTCAATCCATCCAACCATCAGTTCGTCCGTCCATCCGGCAGTTCATCCGTCCGTCCGTCATACTCAGTTCAGGCGAAAGCCCGTAACACGTTTTGGTTAAAATTTTCTCAGTTTGTATGCATGTATATATGTTAGTATGATTTCAAATTTGGTCTGAAGCTTTATTATAACGTTTTCAGGTCTGCAATGATTTGCAGATTTTTTATGCTAAACTAAAACTAACAACGAATGAGAAATTTAGATCACAGGTCATTAAGCTTATATAAGTGAGAATGATTTCAATTTTCATCCGAAAGTTAATAATGATTAGTTGTAACGTGTAAGCCATTTTCAGGCCTGCTTTTAATACCTGTTTGACAATTCTTTGACGTTTATCTATACATACTATGAATGAAATATTTTTGTCACACTTTACCTGGCTTGTATTAGTGGGAATTATTTCAATATGAATCTTGATAATGATGAGTTGTAATGTGTAAGCCGTTTACAGCTAAGCAACTAACTATATAGAAGGCCATAATATGCCCGATCTTTTAGTTAAGGATCGATTTAAAAAACAAATTCTGGTGCATTGAACAAATCAGTGAACAGCTAGGAACTAAGAGAAGTCAGATAATATCAGAACAACGGCAGCAGAATACCGAAAGAGCAAAGCACAAGATTCATAAATCAGAAGTCTAGAGACAAGGCAAAACCAGAAGACGGAAGACCAAAGACAGTACACGTCCACGAGTACGCACATACACTACCTATAGCTGATGGTCTACCTGTATTATGTTTTATTAGTATGTTTATTATACTACAGGGAACCGGAATAGAGAAATTGGAGGTTTGGGTACTAATAAACGGGTTTAATCATACCGCTAGATTTTGCTGGTACCGGTACATGTACAAAGTCTGGATATCATATGGTTATTTACGTTTATCTCTTGTCCTTTAATCTTTACTTCGTATTTTTTCAATTATGATATGTAGTTTTTGTACTATTTTTAAGAAAATGTGTTTGATTTATCGATTTTACGTGTATAACCTTTTAAGAAATTAAGTAATAAGTGTTCTTTTCCTTGGTATATATAAAAATAGACAATATCTGACATGTTTATTTGAACAATAATCATGTAAAATGTTGCAGTTACACACTTCCGTAGAGGAAAGAGTTTGAACACTGCTGAATAAAATGAAAAAAATACAGGTTTTACAGTAGTAGACAGTGAATTTTATCAAAATGTCTTGTTTATGGAACAACCAATCCATTGAAGTATTTTGAATTATCCTTTAAACTTTCTTATGACCAATACCATGCTGTTGTCAAGATTATTCATGTTATACTTGAATAACAAAATAACGAGATTACAGTAAATTCATTTTCTGCCTATACATGCATTTTCAGCTCTGATACGGAAGACAAATACATCATAAAACCTGATGGATCTTGAAGCAAAAAAATAAAAAATCAAAAGTAGCTTAGCAGAGAGTTATAAGAGGATGATACTCCTTTGTTTTAAAGGATAACTCGAAATAAAAGAGACCACTGATACACCATCATCAGCATCATACCTTGACCGATACCTCTACATTGACAACTCTGGACGTCTGAGAACAAAACTTTATGACAAGCGTGATGATATCGACTTTCCAATAGTGAACTTCCCGTTTTTGAGTGGTAATATTCCCGCTCGTGGCCTTCGGGCTGTTAGCAATCATCCATAAATAAATAAAGCATTAAATTAAATATCCCACATCTCCGGCATTTGGCGTGTACATTTCAAAACTCATTGCTATTGCCGTGCCTGTAGTTTGTGCAGCGATTTTGTCAAAAGACCGATGTTACTGTTTCAAAAACTTATACATCAAGGGTTTGTTCAGTCACTGTTGCAATTGTCACTACAGAAGTTTTACGGTCGTCACCACATTTGACAGACCGTTACAATGTTTCTATTTCACAAATGAGAACAGATATCTTTGGGTAGATCCAGCGTTTATTACCGGACTGACTAACACCGACTGTTACAAAACCGGACTTTTTACTGGCAGTATGACGGGTGCCACGCATGGAGAAGATCATGCTTACCCTTCCGGAGCACCTGATGATAACTCAGTTTTTATAGGGGGTTCACACTCCTGGTGCTTTAGTAATATGGCGTTCTTGTTAATTTTTTGTTTATTTGTTTTGTCTTTGTCATACTGTCTAAATTCGAGATGGATGTGAATTGCCGTGATTTTGGATTTATGATTTTAGAATTCTTCCTTTCCTCGTTCTTGCTTCGGTATTCGTTTACCGATGTATTGTTTTAGAAAATTAATAAATTGTTGATACTCTAGCTGTTCAAATGCTCGGTTAGATCAAGAACTTTAGGCAGATGATATCCTCTGAAACTATTTGTCGATGAAAAGAATAGATATGATTTAGTTAAAGGTTTTTTGCTAAAATAATAGCTAATTCAAATCTTACTTTCTTTGACAAATGTAGTAATTCACATCAGTACACGATCTGTCATTAAATTTGCAGTCATCTGACGTACACAAAATTTCTAAACAATCCTTATCCCCCTGTGCATCGTCTGGTTTACCAGGCCACCATGGCGCATACTTAATTACTTCGTCATTCGACGACCACTGCCAGGTTCCCTGGATGACGTCATCTCTACCTCCTATCCAATAACCCTCTAAAATATATTGCATTCGATAAACCACAAGGTAAAATTATCGAGAAAAACTGTTTGCCTACAAATTTATTTAAAAGTAATAAAATCCATTCGGACACTGAACTGTTTAATACATGTTTCAGGATAAGTCATAATATGGCGAATCACATTAAACAATTATTTATACTATAACTAACCCGAGATTCTGATTATCGCAAAATATTTAACGAATGATCGAATAACGCAATAATTCACGAATGCGCGCAGCGCATGAATTAATTACAGTGTTTTCGATCATGAGTTAAGGAACTAAAACGTTGATACTTTATTGAAAACGACCATATCAGAATTTCAAGTATTGTACCATAAAAGTGGCACTATTATGTGTTTGCGTGCAGGTTATTTTCATGTTAGCATGTATTATTGTGAAGAGAGGACATAAGAGGACTGCAATAAAATTGATCTAGATGGGAAGTTGGCTGAACGAAATGTGATTTCTTTAGGATGGTGACACAGTGTTCCTTCAATTTTAGACTTCAATCTGGTCAACTTTTTAGGCTTGTCATAGCAAAATAAAAACTATAAACACTAAGGTTTATGATAAAAGGGATGATTTCTCATTCCCTATAGTCAATTTTCCCCATCTCGACGGCGATGTTCCGTTAGCCCCGTCTTACGGGGCCTACATTTCACAACTTGTTCGATATGCACGAGTATGTAGTAATGTTTCTGACTTCAACGACCGAAATCTTTGTCTCACTGAAAAACTTCTGCATCAAGGGTTTAGATTTCATAAATTGATAAAAATATTCTCTAAATTTTATTATAGGTACATTGACTTATTAAGAAAATTTGGTTCTACATGCACTTATACATCAGGGCATTTCACATCCAAACTTCTATGGAAATATCATTTACAAAGCGCATAAATTCAAAAATTGTCCGTCCAAACTTATTAATCCGTTGAACAAACTTATTCATAAAGGATATAAATACAGCATTGTTGTTAAATCTTTACTTCTGGTTTTTAAAAAATATTGATCATCTCCTAAATGCTCTACACCATAACTAAATTTAAACAATTTTTCATATTGACAGTATTTGTCATTGTACAATATCATGTTCTACTTTCATAATTGATGATGTTGTTATACCAAATCTATTTAGAAGTATTTCAATTGAAATTTCATATGTAAGAAGGCTTGATATCATAGTCAATGGAAAGTATGTCCTTAGCTAGCTGTCAGTAACTGCGAGAATTTGTCCGGACAGAACCTGTGTGTATTGTCTTCATGTTTTATGTACTTCATTGTAAGGGTACTAGTTTGATTTTTACTGTGAGTCTTTTTGTGTATTTATTTTTAGCCATTCACCACACATAGGGGAGGGTTTGGATCCAAGAAAACGAGTTTAACCCCAACGCAATTTTTGCGCCTGTCCCAAGTCAGGAATATGTTGGTCATTGGCTTGTCCTTGTCTTCTTAAAAAATTTTAGTTTCTTGATATTTTGGTTATTGGATGTGGTTTGGTTCTATTGATTTATCCACTTTTTTACCTTTTCGGGGCCATTAAGGGCTTACTTTATGGTGTGAGGTTCCACACTGTGTTTAAGACCATATGGTGACCCCTAGATGTTTTGTTTTTTTGTCGTTTTAACCTGGATATGGGATGTTGTCTCCCTGAAATTTACCCCATTTCCTTTCTTTTTCTTATTTCAATCATTCTCACAAAGGCGGCACTGATATCTGCAATTCGGTCTAAACCAGGGAAAGATTTTATAAAACTTTCAGAGAATGTTTATTACATGACGATATTTGATTTTGATCTGACGAATTATGGGGTTTCCCGCAACGAGTCTTTGATTTAAATATTTATTGCCATTCATCCTTAGCTCCTCCTAAACAAATTAATGGAATTCTGACCACTCATTAGCAAATTATGGATTTTGCCATTCATTGTCATGGAGGGGGATCCTGATATGCCATCCACAACTTCTCGGAAACAAGTAAACTACTGAAATGTCTGTTGATCTGGTGCTAAAGAGCTCTGTAAATTGAATTTTATAAATTTGTTTGTGCCCCACTCCTGCCCCCCCTCCTGCGCGATTCTTCATTCTCTTTGTTAGCAATATTTTCAAAGTATTTCTCTATCACTACTAGAATTCGTTTTTATACTCTCCAATGTCACAGCTGCAATAAAACCGGAAGACGGCACTAAAACCTGCACTGATTTGTCAGCTTTTGGATTTAATTGTATAATACTTGAAAAGTAATGTTTCACTTTTTGTCAAACAAAGGCAGTTACAATCTCCGTAAATTTTTAATGATTGTAAAATTGTTCAGGTGTTGTGAAAGAGTGCGTTTCCCAAAATTAGAATTAAAACAATTGCATATGTTGTTGTATCGAAACTACAGATTTTTTTTTCGCTTTCTCACCATTACATTGGTATCGAACAGTAAGGTACTTGATTGCTGTATAACAAGGATCTCCAAACAAATTATTTGAAGCTGTTATATTACAAGACTGTCTGTTCTGACATTTTTCTTTAACAACAGTCAATGCAGTACTAGATGAGCATGATGTTATTCCAAGTCCATCAGGACATGTTGTACTGTCGAAGCGGCCATATGTTGCTGTCAGGATCCTTATTGTTTTACTGTGTGCACATTCAATTTTCATAGCCTTGTATTCGCAGGCAATCTTTTCTATAACGGCTGAAATATAAACTTTATTATAGCTTATGTATCTTTGAATTGTAAAACAAAACACACATTTTATTACTATTATATATAAAGTAACTGATTTAACCTTTTAATTGTTGATTTATATAACTTTAATCGTACATATCTACAATACTCCTTAATGTAAGCAATGAAGGTATATAGCGTAAATGTACATGAGACAAAACCTCTACAATACATGGCAAATCAAAGCAATGGAACAACGCATTTAGTTTGTTCTTTATCTTGAAGTCACCATTTACCTTTATGCATTCAAAAACAAAACTAAGCTAGAAAACAACTAGAACACTATCTCCCTTAGGCCTCTTGAATTTAAACCCTACAAAATCAATAAGAATGATGCAGCGGGTCAGAAACTTGGTCTTGATAATTCTTTTAATGTTTTAGTAATGATAAGAGATGTACGTTGAATATAACATTTCTCTAGATAAAAATTAAATTTTCGATACAATTATTATAGCAAAAAAGGAAACAAATTGGGTGGCAAAGATTAAACTAACAAAAAGATACATAAAATATTTATCAAAGGCTACTCCTATTTGACTTAAGATGAAAAACAATAAAATTGGTGCTGAGTTGCTTTAGTCCGTTGATTGGAATCAATTTCCGTGCACCCCTTCCCTCACTTGCTAACCAGACCTATTTTTTTCAGTCTTTCTATATCTCGTCTTCAAAATAAAACATGTTAACGTGAATATAACCTACAAGCATAGGTTATAGTGCAACACGCAAACTCTAATATTGCCGTTTTAAAGTTACTTTCATCTTTCAAGGGTAGGGGTGAAAATTTTGATATTTAAAATCTAGCTGATGCTTTTGATACATTTATCACATCTTATATAGTATTTGTAGATGGGTAATTCATACCCGAGAACAATTTACTTGTATTTTTTAGAGGAAAATACATTTTTTATAGATAAAACAATGTTAATTATAGTAAATCCTGAAAGGCTAAAAACTCCAATTTTTCACAAATATTGCCCCAAATCATATAACTTATACCTTCTGTGGACGTAACAACTGTATGTTAAAATGTAATACATCAATTCCTTACATGAAACGTAAGCATTGACATTCATTTGTTCATTTATGCCCCAAAACTTGAAAAACTTTAAGAATTTTCGAAGTATCTATTAGGGGTAGGGGTGACATTTCCGGTATATTCAGTTACACTGAGCCTTTTTTCAACAAGTACTTTAAACGTATTAATTTTCGCAGTATACTTACTTTTCGTTATTTTCGCGGTTGGCTCTGGAACGCGAAAAATAGGACCTGTGAAAATAAGTTTTTGTGTAGAAAAGCCCTTTTTAACATGGCAAGCCATGAAAATTGATACCTGCAAATATGTCGAGCTTTCATAAACCGCGAAAATTCATTTTCCAGTATTCAGTGTTAAATCCATTTTTGATAGATAAACCAAAATTTGCTGTTAATTATAGTAAATCCTGAAAGGCTAAAAACTCCAATCTTTCACAAATATTGCCCCAAATCATATAAATTATACCTTCTGTGGACGTAACAACTGTATGTTAAAATGTAATACATCATTTTTTTATATGAAACATAAGCATGGACATTTTATTCGTTTATTTATGCCCCAAAACTTGAAAAACTTTAAGAATTTTAAGAATGGTTAAAACAAAGGAGTATCTCCCTCAATAGCAAATATGTTTTTTTTTTATCTTACTACGATCTAAATAGGCTTAACACAATTTTGTTAAGACAGTGTAAGATTTTAAGTTGGTTTTCAAGATAATTGATTTCAAGGACGATCAAGACATGTTAAGATAGTTTAAAACTAAACAAGATCCACTTGTTAATTGCGTTTAGGAAGAATCAAGTCGAATTAAATTGTCAAGATCAAACAAGATCCCAATTTGTTCTAATTTAATCTGAACAAACTTAACACATCTTGATCGCCCTTGAACGCAGTTATCTTGTTTTATCTTGATAAACTGAATAGGTCCTGACCGTCCTTGGAAGCAGTTATCTTGAAACACGACTGAATATCTTACACAGTCTTAACAAAATTGTGTCAAGCTAGTCAAGATTGTGATAAGATCAAATATGACAAAACAAGATCATAACCTATCTGCTAGTGTCTCATGCATTGCTCTGCCCTAAGCGCAATTTTGGCTTTTTTATTTAGATACTTTTAGGTATTTGTTTTCTATCAGCTTTAACGTGTTTTTCGTTTAACAAATTTCCAAATGTTTTGGTTTGATCTGCACTGATTGGACATAAGTTGTCGAAATGCGCATATGCAGAAAATTAATTAACAGTAACTTCGGTATTTTGTTATTCACCGAATTAAACTGAACATAGGATTATTTGTCTCCATCACATTTACCCCATTTCCTTCCTTTTTCATATTTACACAAATATGATTTGTCTGTCTCTCTTTTTCATTGTTTACTACAATTTGATGAAAATATCTAACCTTATATCATACACCTAAAAAATAATAATTGGTATTACAAGTTACCAAGTGACAGGCTAAAAAGCCAGAAAAGTGCGGACCCTAATAAATGTCTGGCCCGTCCCTGCTTGGCCTTCAAATTGATGTGAAATCTTAGACACCTATTGAGAAAACTGAACGGACTGTGAAATTTGGGTCACTGACAATTATTGCTTGAGTAACGGATCTGAAAAGAGGTGACAGTAAAAGTCACCATAGTTAAACTTCAAACAAAATATTGAACTATCACAATATACAAAAGCCAAATAATCCTTGCCAAAACGGCAACGATTGGAAAAATAATGTCATCGACAAAAAGAAAGTGATTTAAAGACAAATACGAAATGAGGAGACACAGTACAATTGACACAAAAGCTTTATACCAGATCAAAATTTTTGAATACATAAACAAGCCGTTTAAACATATGACAAACATTTTTAACATATATCTTAAATAAAAAAAAATAATAGTTATCAGCAAACGGAATGTAGATGACGGACATGAAAAGGAGAAGCCCACAGTACATTTTCCATACTTGTGATTAACAACAAATATCATTACACATACAAAAGTAGATAAATCATTTACAAAATATTTCAATAAATGGCAACAAAAGAAAATGACAAAGTTATCAGCATACATAGAGTACATGATTGACTGGTGTGAAAAAAAAAGACGGCATGGTACAAATCACCATACAAAAGCAACAAAGCTAAACATACATAACACAAGTAATACATGACGTAGCAAGTCGATATATGGCTACAATGGAAAAAAACAGTAAAACAAGCAAGAAGTACATGATTGACGGACATGAAAAGGGGGAAGAATACAGCTTAAAATACCAAATCTTACGATAAGTTTTAAATAAATTCTGCATACACAATGTGGGATATCCTTGGCGACAAATTTCAATACCTGACTAAAATAGAAATAATCAAATGACAGGCAGGCAAAACGTAGCTGATTTACGTTTTGCCTGCCTGTGCGGACCCTAATTTCTATTTCGATATTTTTGGAAATTAGTACTTCTTTCTGGACTACTTTAGGATTATGACTTTCCATATTATTTGATTTTAATATGCTGCTGATGAGAGGTTACTCCTTGAAACACATGTACAGCATAACGAAATTAATTGTATTAAGGCGACATCGGTATTTTTTGTATTTACGTATTTTAAATGGAAAGGCAAGGTACAAAGCTTTAAATTAAATACTAATTATTTCTTCAGATACACAAGCTGTGAACTCCTTTGCAAAAGGTGTACTGGAAGGACAAGGTAAAAAAAAATACCCTTCTCCAACAGAGCAGGGTTAAAAAAGAAATCAACTTGTTCATCACAGGTCAAATATGTTTTTCTTCAGTTTCGTTAAAAGTCAAATGGAGAAGGTCACTAAACACTTCTTTCTCGTGGAGTCGAACGAAAATCCAAGGGTCAGTGTGACCAAATTTGCTTTTTCACGGCAAAATAGTTTTAGAGATCCCCTGAGGTTTTCTCCTATAAGGTACCTTGTTTAATTTTGTTCCCCGCTTACTGCCATACGGAATAAAGTACTAACCTTAAAACACTTCATTCGGGTTACCACACAAAGATGGTTGTTGTCAATTTTTGGTCCTTGTGGTTTTAAAGTTTCAGTGGAGAAGATAGATTTACGCGTTTTCAAATATTGTCCAATGTTAAACTATATAGTCGTTTTATGTGGAAAGAAAAACGATATTGATAATGATATTAATGAAAAAATGGAGTTTTTGAGATCATAGAATTTGATAGAGTTTAATGATTACAAATGTATATGATAAATGAATCATTATACCGGAGATATTGTCCAAAATGTTGTACTGACATCCATAAAGAATATAACTATAATTATAGTTACCCTGTTTTTGTAGAGAATTTCAGTATTTCAAACATTTCCGGCCATCAACAATATAATAGGTTATCCCAAAAATTTCTAAAATTAGTCATTTACTGAATTTTGTTTATAAACGGACATCGAATTGCCACTTGTCATGACACATGTGCTATAGTAATTCATCTTAATATGATAAACTGTAAAATCTAAGGAAAACATCACACATTTTTATTCTAAGATTATAGCACGTATAAGAACTATTTTGCCATGCTTTTAGGGTAAGTGTTAGGCATTTCCTATTCATTAACACGAACCCGAAGTTTCATGAACGTAGTTCACCAATAATTATCATTTTTACATCGCAAGCATTCAAGAAAGAAAAACATGTAAAGACTTCAAATATGCCTTCAAGTTGAGATGCAAAGACTAGATTTAGAATTATTCAAAGTGTCGTCTGTTTAATCGATATAAGAAAACGCTGTCCTTGACGTTATTTTCAATAAAAAGGGATGGTCTAAGTATTCTTACTGAAATCATTGCGATTAAACAATATAATCTAGACAGCAGATAACCACTGTCCGCTTTCATATCTTTCTATTTTGAATTTTTAGGTACGATTTTGTATGGGTAGGGGTAAACGTTTTCTGTATTAGAGTCACATTGAACACTCTTTGGTTTTCTTAACAGTGCCTTGAGGGAACTTGTGCATCGCTTAGAACAAATAAGTGGCATATCTGCGGATGTATTCTCCTGATTTTACAAATATAGCGATTTAACGATGAATTTTTGACAAATCTGAAATGTTGAAAATTTCCATTTTTAATCAATTTCGGGCTTTATAAGAAAAATAGAATTAATTTAAATAGCTTCTCCTTCAGGTAGGAGTAAGTTAAATATATTTCTTTCCTCGAGATTGTAAAATTTTAATTTTCAACATGCGAGCTTTAGCCAGCATGTTAAAACCAAATTTTACTATCGAGAGGGAATACTTTTAACTTGCGACCTAGCTGACTAAGAAATATTTTCTCTCCTGAAATTAATGTAAAACGCGAAAAATATGAAATGGCGGGAAATCTCTCGCGGAAATTTTATCAACGCCCGTTGGTTAAAAAGTCGCGTGCTCATTTAACCAACTCCTGAGAATAGTAGAAAAATATACACAACACACATTTTGTGTGTTTTTGCTATTTTTTGCGTACATAGAAAAAAAATTGTTAATTTAGAGAAAATTTGCTGCTGTAGGGGTAAGTTTTATGGATGTAGGAAGTTGATATGACTTTAGAATTGCTATAATATATACTTTCAATTTACACCAACTTTGAATGAATTTACACTACTCACAGATAAGACGACTCAAACGAAGGACAAAACTTAGGTGAAAACGAAATATAGAAAGACTGTTTTTATAGGTAAATATTTTTAAGGAATGGTTTGGTTATATAAATCATGTTAACATGTTTTATATTCCAGATAGAACATTGAGAGACTAACAACAATTGTAAGAATATAAAAATGAAAAAAATAAAGCTCTATAGACCATTGAACTTACTCGGGTAGGGGTAAGATTTAAGAAATTTTGGAGGGTATCAGGTACAGAAATATCAATATCGCATATGAAGTTCCTGTGTAAAGGTTAAACATAGGCTATTACTTAAAACAATTCATGAAAAACAAAAAAAAATTAAATTTCGTCGTGTGGGTACAAAACGGGGTATTGTTCGACTATTGTGTGCAAGTTATGCTGATGTTAACATGTTTTCCTTCTAAGACAGGTTATCGGAGAACATAAAAAAGGAGGTGGGATTGGGGAGTTGGGGTGCACGGGGGTTATTTCAGCCCATGGACTACAAGAAGTTGTAAAAGTGATCTCTGAATGTGTTTCCGAATAGTTCAATTGTAAAGTTCCCTTACAGACTATTGAGCTTCGTTCTGTTTAGCCAAGTAACATCAAATAAGAATATCGTATATGAGCAAGTGTTTAGACTATGTGATCACTTGCTGCCATATTGGTTACATTGTTAAACTGAAAAACTCCTTTTTTACTGGATACCACCAAAAAACATTCTTGAGACTTTAGATCTCAAGAGTCTCCCGCTGGTTGTCTTATAGTTTAACTTGAAAAATAACATCTTTTTACGGGGCTGAAGACAATTAAGACCAAGTTTAGTTGGAGCTAGCTTACTGGTATTTGTTTTAGAGATATCTGAACGCGTTTTCCCACAGAGCCCAATGTTAAACTCTGCTTCCTTGTAGCTTGGATTCTGTGCAAAGCTGAAAGATACCTTTCTACGGGGACCATCAGATTCCAATCGTGGATGGTTTTTATTACAATTGGCCAAATGGCCAAAGAGTTTTAGAGAAAGCGAACTTTAAATTGTACTTATGTAAGATCTTTGGATAAATAACTCAAGATTGATGGACGGACTGCGAAATGATTCCTTTAAAGTATACGTTGGGGAGACACCTACAATCAGTCACTTGATTAAAACCGATAGTATCACGGATGACATGTTTATCCTTCCGAAACACGCGATATGTCACTTTCGGTTTCATGGAAGTTAACACTATTGGTACTTTAGCCCTGGATGTCGTGTTTTTTTTTTTTTCGTGCCTTTTGGCTGTCTCATTTTCTTTGTTTTTCTGTGTTATCGTTTTTCCATCTTTCTGGAGTTTGATTATTGTAGTAACCGCATTCCTTTGGCCTTCTGTATTTTACTGCCGTTGTTTTACAACACAGATTGAACTGCAGGAGTTCATTCTGTCCCTGGTTTCACTTAACAGTTTCCCTGATAACGGTTTTTGTTAGGGTTAACGAGGCACAAAAACATTGCAAAGTGATACGTTTCAGTCGTCGTCTTGGCACATAACGTACGGGTTTATGGTAGTGTGTAGGTTAAAGCCAATATAATGTTGTATGGTAAGGACAGCATTTTCAGGCTTTTTTTTTTTTTTTTTTTTTTTTTTTTTTTTGACAGAATGNTGAAGACTTTTGAAGTTAACTAGAATTTACTTTTTAACCAATATACTTTTATCTTCTCATCTAATGTCCATATGTAAATAGCCACATGAAGATTCTTATCTGGCGGTATTTTATAAAGCATAGGGGAGACTAGTATACCGATATTTTAATCTCATTATCCATTAAATTGATACAACTTTGAGAAATAAGATGGACATATCACCACGAACACCATCAGTGGTGAGATCTGGTCTGTCTACATAGCAAGCATCTCCCATGTGCACATACCATCCGTCACTTGATAAAGGATATCATTTCCTTTTTTCTAAACTGAAATCAATCAGTTAAATATGTCAAAAGTCACATTAGAGCTGGGAACAAGTCATGACAGACAGGTCATACGAAACGACGAAATGCTTATTAAGACAAATACAAAAACGTTATTTTTTCAACTGACAGTGTAAAGCAAAATTTTGTCCTGTGAAATAATGTAGATTTGGACAAAATTTCATAGAAATAGGTTATGAAATTGTGTCCTTGCCTTTGAAAACTTGTTCAGGAAAAGACATTTTTCCATATGTATATATATGTATATTTCATGGGAAGGCATCATGGAATTATGGAAGGGAGATTATTATTCAAAGTTTTGTGGGGAACAATATTACATGCTATGAAATTTTGAATATTAAATGTAAACAATGTTTTAAATCATTATAGTGTCTTAAATTTTAAAGTCACAGCATTGTTGTTGAAATTAATAATAATAAATATTGTAAAAGTAGTATCAAGAACTTATTTATAAGGAATGGAAAATAAACAATAATTTGATAAGTAGAAAAAGAGTGAAGAACATGAAGAATGTCCCCTGGTATTGTTTCTGTACGAGACATTCGATGCTTATGCAAGATTCAAGTTGAATCAGTCTAATATGGCCAAGCAAATATTGTTTTTGTTAAAATACATAAAAATTAAAAGTCTTATCAAATCATCTGCTTAATTAAGATACTTTTTAATGTAAAACTTTTATTAGTATACAAACATTTTATCCAAATTTAGACTCTTGGGACAAGCAAACAGGTAAAAAGAAGGGCGAATGGAAAGGAATAAAACAATATGTCCCCTACTTTTGGTAGATGGTTTATAAAATAGAGCAAAGGGATAGCCTCCTACACACTGACAAAGAATTTATTTGATCAGCCCTTTGGTAACCCAATCGTGTATCTTGTGCTGGTTATTTACAATGTAACCATTACATTTTCAAAGAATTTTCAGAAGTTATTTTATTTAGTGAACTCCATTTCAATATGACATTGTGTTAATCATTGTACATGGCTATATTAAATAAATAAATAAAGTTAATGAATGGTGGACATTTTTTCACAGCGACGGACATTATATCATAATGAAATTGTGTCCTGCACAAAATTTCATTATGAAATTGTGTTCTTGGACATTATTTCATATGAAATTTTGTCCTTTAGATATTATTTCACAGAGGACAAAATTTTATGTTACAACCACACTGGTCAACCAAGCATAGAGTTTACCTGATTAATTGCAGTTTAGAAAAATGGAAATAATATCCATTTCAATAATGATGTCAGCAGGCTAGTAATTATACAAATTAAACATCAGGATGTTGAAGTAACGAAAATCGTAAAACGTCTTAAGTAGTATTTTACAGTAATTTGAAGACAGTACCTTTCTGACGCATTTTGGTGATAAAATTGATCTTCCACAGTGCTTTGAAATCATGATGGATTTTTGCTTTTTTTCCATGGGACAAAATCGAACCTCAGAACACTTTTTGTAGTTAAATATTTTATTGCCTTTGCTGTGAATAAGCATATGATTTGGATCCAAGAAGACGAGTTTAACCCAACCGCAATTTTTGTGCCCGTCCGAAGTCAGGAATATGTTGGTCATTGGCTTGTCCTTGTATTCTTACAAAATTTTAGTTTCTCGATATTCGGGTTATTGGAAGTGGTTTGTTTGCATTGTTTTCCTTTTTTTTTTATTTTTTTTTAGGGGGGGGGGGGG